>CALYJB010000174.1:142500-180000 GCA_944738965.1 Nebria brevicollis
TATTTATAGTTTCGTTTAAAATTCTTTCACATGGTCATTTAAACGACAACAATAATTTACGATTTCTTAAAAATCATATTCTATAGAGTGGTGATGTTATTATTTTGTAATGCTCATAAATGAGTACATCATTGAATTATTCAAATCGAGTAATATCTCTTTATCAAAATTCTGATATATTCAAGATAATTTTTTTTTAGTTATCAGTGGCATGATCCGGCGAGTTTAATATATATGTATATATATATATATATATATATATATATATATATATATATATATATATATATATATATATATATAACACAGTGTTATTAAATATATATATATATATATATATATATATATATATATATATATATATATATTTAATAACACTGTGTTATGAAAATACATACTTAGTAAATATAATCGCCAATTGTGATTATTATATTTAGTATGTTGGAGTGAAACTGCGGAAAAATTAATTATTCCGAATATATATTTAAGATGCAATTATAATTGTAACATTTATATAGAAATGATATATATATATATATATATATATATATATATATATATATATATATATATATATATATATATCTATATATGTATATGTATATCTATATATGTATATGTATATCTATATATGTATATGTATATCTATATATGTATATGTATATCTATATATGTATATTTATATCTATATATGTATATGTATATATATATATATATATATATATATATATATATATATTTATATATATATATATATATATATATATATATATATATATATATATATATATATATATATATATATATTGCATTCATTCCACCATCAAAAATAAATTTTTGTAAATTTTTTAATTTAATTCTAAATACTTCAATGTTTCAAATATAATTATGCTATCAATTATAATTTTTTCTACATCACGTCTTACTTCGTTTTATTTTTATTTGTAGCACAAAGTATCATATTTAAGTGTTGATGTATTTATTGAATTCAGTCTTAGTTATGTTTATGGTACCAAATGAAAAAATAAAATAAATGTATAAATTTAATATCTCGTTTTCCTATATTTTAATTTCACATTATTTCGAATTATGAAATATAACATGTAGTGATTTTATTACAAACATTCACTAAGTAAACATGGGCGGATGTCAAAGCAATTGACAGTCGCAAATGAATGCGCATCCCTCACTACTGCACAACAAGTTCGGTTGCGTCAGTATATAAGCCAGTGCGCTGTCGCTCCTGTTCAGAGTCTGTCACACCTCTGTCAGTCGATTGCGGGCCACACAAAACTCGCATATTAGCCTTAGTTTAGATCGGTGTAATTCGATAAATCGCTACAGTACGTAGCTCATATTTTTGTTAATGGCAGATAAAGTATATAACTCTGTATGTAACAATTTTCAAAAATCAAATTCCAACGGTTTCGAAGATAAAATTGTTGAAAAATTCCCAATTTTGGGGTTGTTCGTCGAATATTTACTCGTTGCCTAATGATGCTATTAAATATTTATAAAAACGTAATAATTCTATAACGTATCACGTAGTGCAAGGTATTTTTTATAAAATTCTAACTGGAAATCCTAATACCAAAAAAAAATATTTTAACTATTCTATCTTATTTTCTTTTTTTTTTCTTTTGTGATGTTGAAGTTATGGCATTAAAATAGTTTGCATTCCCTAGATTTCACCTTGCTTATTTTTTTCATTGCAAATAACTCCACTGTTGAGATGCATAAGACAATAATATAATATTTTAATTTCCATCCTATGTCTATATATGCTATAAAATAACATAGATTTCGATGAGTTACGTGCAACTGTCCTTGCACCTGAAAAAGAATAATAATTAATAAAGATTTAACAATATATATTATTATTAAATTAGGGACGGTACACATTTTATTTCGATTTATGATCGAATCAACTTGCACGACGCCTAATCAACATTAAAAAAAAAAAAAATATATATATATATATATATATATATATATATATATAATATATATATATATATATATATATATATATATATATATATATATATATATATATATATATTTAGGTTTTTCATTTGAACGAGTTTACAATTTGTGATATTGTGTGTTCCAAAATTTATTTATTTTATTATCTTATTATTTTTATTTTTAAAATATGGGTAATAAAGGGAATGTGTACAGACATGGAAGATCAGTTAGATCAAAAGCTCAGCAGAGAAGATGGGCAAATATGTAAGTATTATTAGAAATATTATATATATATATATATATATATATATATATATATATATATATATATATATATATATATATATATATATATATATATATATATAAATATATATATATATATATATATATATATATATATAATATTTCTAATAATACTTACATATTTAGAAATATTATATATATATATATATATATATATATATATATATATATATATATATATATATATATAATATTTCTAATAATACTTACATATTTGCCCATCTTCTCTGCTGAGCTTTTGATCTAACTGATCTTCCATGTCTGTACACATTCCTTTTATTACCCATATTTTAAAGATAAAAATAATAAGATAATAAAATAAATAAATTTTAGAACACACAATATCACAAATTGTAAACTCGTTCAAATGAAAAACCTAAATATGTTTTACTAATAAACGCACGTAACAAACAGTTGATATTGGCAAACCAAATTATAACTGATCTGCGTACTGTTGGGTTATATACTACCCCCAACTTTGAAATGAACCCCACCCCCACCCCAATACTCGAGTTAAATCTTCGGGGATTGTTGTTGCAGTCCAGATGCAGCTAATAGGCATATAACAATAAACTTAATGTATTTTGAGGAAAAACCCTGCGTACCCAAATAAAGTAATTCAGGCAATTCGCTTAAATATTGTTTAATGATACCGACAATTATAACGGGACAACAATTCTACATAAAATTTCCAAAAATAATATCTGATGAGAAATTCTGGTTACGGACCTTGCATAAATATTTCAATGCATTATATAGACAATTGGTTATTATTCCCTACGAATATACTATGTAACTATCGCTGTCTGCCAGTGGGTCTCGCTCTCTCTGTCTACTACTATGCACACGCACACATTCACACATACGACTCGCTACTTTCATATACAATAAATTTCAAGTACAGAGCGCGCGTCGCCTGGCCTGCCATCTCTTGTCTCAGAATCATATGTCAGCGACTATCCCCCAGTCATAAGCCAGAAACTCTCAAGCACACGCATCTGTCAGCCGATTAGGCCAGAAGCTCAGGTAACACATACGTACAGCATTTACCACACACACATATGTTAGCGGAT
This sequence comes from Nebria brevicollis, assembly GCA_944738965.1. Taxonomy (NCBI): domain Eukaryota; kingdom Metazoa; phylum Arthropoda; class Insecta; order Coleoptera; family Carabidae; genus Nebria; species Nebria brevicollis. The sequence continues at coordinate 145,848 of CALYJB010000174.1, forward strand.
TAGGTCCGAGTGTACAAACAACCTGCAACCAACTACACATCTCTGTTTCACAAGAACAGAGATTACAAATACAAACATCCTGCACCCAACTATATATCTCTGTATAGCAATATCAGAGATTACAAATACCAATATATAGCAACCCAACTCACACGTATCAGAATATTCAAATCATGTATATGGCTTTGGAAAACAAAACACTTTTAATTCAGAAAAATGGTCCGAGTGTACAAACAACCTGCAACCAACTACACATCTCTGTTTCACAAGAACAGAGATTACAAATCCAAACATCCTGCACCCAACTATATATCTCTGTATAGCAATATCAGAGATTACAAATACCAATATACAGCAACCCAACTCACACGTATCAGAATATTCACATCATGTATATGGCTTTGGAAAACAAAACACTTTTAATTCAGAAAAATGAATTTGCGAAACCAATTTCACCCAAGAAATCTTCCATTCAGCTGCCATATCAAATCGTACCAATAGATATATCCCTACCTCGTTACCAATAAATAAACAAATGCCGCATCCATCCATCAGATCCAAAACTAAAAATTAAAACCAAATTTCATTCTAATCCTGTAAATAAATTCAATATTGAGTGGTAATTTATGTATATAATTTCGCTTGAGTTTTATTTTTTATATACCGATCTGAAATCACAGAACAACACGCAACCAAAAATCTATATTAAGTCTAATAAAAAAATGTACAAAATTTATTTAGATTGTAGGTGGCAGCAATTATGAATATAATATTACAGCGTTTTATGGATCAGATTCATTGTTAGCAGGGTACGGATAGTAATTTGTCATATCAGATACAAGAGTCAGCTCATCGATGCTGTAAATTTTAAGGTCGATCAGCTAACTAGTTCAGATATTTTGTAAACAAATGTCCAATCTAGAAACGCAAACCATTTCACGCGTATTCATAGTGAAAATTATTTTAAAGTAAGGTAATAGTAAATGTTTTACTTCTTTGAGTACATATACGTCTAAATAAGATTTACCATTTTATCAAGTTTAGTTAAAAATTAAACGTTTGACTATAATAAGATACTTTGAATGTGAGAATAGTTTAGCATTTTGTCTATATTTGATGCCTTTCCTGGTTATTATCACTCTCGTTATGCTATGTTAAATATATTTAATGAGCACGCATCTGGAAAGTAGGAGAGCAGAGATCACTAAATATAGAGGCACAGTAGATTCGTGTTTATAAAATTTGATGTTATCACGCTAAATATCAAAAACTCCGATACGTTAAATTTATTTATGGTTAGCAGCACGTTAATAATAATTATAAAATATATATATTAAATTAATTTTATCACTTTTGTCGCATTCTTCCAATAAAACTTACATTTGTTGCTCTTTTTTTGTAATAAGGTGCCTTCAAATTTTCGTTCCCTATAGTGCCAAATATATGCAATCAGATTCAAGTCCAGAGATTTCACAGCAGCAATTATCAATGTTATATGGACAGTTATCCTAGATCATACTTTTTAGACACGGCGGGTTCTGCAAGATGCCTGTGAAGACTCAGTAAATTACTCGTTTGAGTTACTAGCTTTTAACGAAGGTGTGCTGCTAGAGAAAACTACTGTAGTTTCTTAAAATATAGAAGTAAAATCGCAGAGTTATAGAGCATTTTAAGAATAGCACAAAGAAAAATCTAGAAATGAGAAAGGATTTCAAGAATATCACACTCAAAGTATATGATATAACTAAAAATGTCTAGATGATCAGAAAAGAAAAGCATTACTTATTTCTGAATTTGGAATTAGAAAATCACAGAGCATTCTAGAGAATAAGAAGACAAAATCCTACAATATTCCAGAATTTTTCTAGAAAAATTACAAATTGCAAAAGAGCAGCTCGTACAATTGTCTCGAAATAAAAAAAAACTATAGGATCACAGCTAACATTAAACCAATCTCCAACGCAAGAAATCATAATAACAACCATTGACTCGAAACATAAGCCAAATGTCGAAACTCTAAGAACGATGCGAATAATGACACTGACATTTCATGGCATGTCTTCTTGGAAAAACTATTTTAACATGTTTTAAGTTGCCGCAAAAGAAAATAGGCGGTTATTGGCAGAAAAAGCTATAGCTCACATTGTAGATCCACGTGGTGATGTTGTATCAGATGAAAACCAGACGACTACGCTGAAATTGTCAAACGTCTAGGCATGAGATATGGATATACGCATCTGCAAGCAGCTTATCACACGCAATTGAAGAACCGTCAGCAGAAAACGAATGACAATTTTAAAGAATTCGAGGGCGACATTTTCCGCTTGAATCTCATACCCTTCACCTACAGATGATTTTTTAGTATGTATGACAGTACCAAGCTTTACGGATGGCTTGCGAGATTTTAAAACTAAACACATTTATTCCATCTCGTCCAAGAACGTTGATTGATGCACTGTCACCGCAAATTTGGATCTTAGCCCACTAGCTTTGGAGTGGTCGGGGCATGATTTCGAGAGCGGATGGAAGGACTGATTTGGCGTGAGTGTAGGGGGAGTCCTCGTAGGAACAAATAAACCTCCGCGTGTATATCTCACTGTTATATTAACAATAATTAACAATATTTATATGACACTGTAGAGTACTCAGCAAACGCAGGTAGCAATTGAACTGTAACACCAACAACGAAAATAAAGTAAATTTTGAAGGATGCGATATTATTAAGAACAGCAAAGTAAGTTTAAAAAAGAAGATGTTATAGTCACGAAAGTGTCCCAGTGCTTTCACATAGGGCCTGGTGGTGTCACTGTAAAGCTTTACGATTTGAACCGTGCGCCAAGCAAGGGAATTCCGGTCACCTGCATACCCAAGCTGCGGTCCTACAAAGGAAGTGTAGATGACTCTGCGCAGAAAGACAAACGGTTACTAAAGATGTTAGTGAATGTGCGGATATTACGATTGATAACTATTGATAAATATGTGGGAAAGAACGAAACAAAGCGATAATATTGGTATCTTAGTACATCGGGGTAAGTACCCAGAAAATTCTGATAAGCTGAAGAAATAAAAGCAAGCCCGGCCTTATGCCGGGATATTTGCGGTAACCTTACTTTTAAACCAAAAGAACGAGTACTAACTTACAATAAATAAATAAATAATAAAAAATAAATAATATTAACAATAATAAATAAATACGGGAAGATAAACAATACTTAATCCCAAAATAATAGAACTAAAACTAAGTGACGAGATGTCCCCGGAGGATTAGATGGAAATAATGGTTCAACCTTTAATTTTTCAGGATGGCTCATGGGAGCGGAGCCAAAGACACGTATTCCAGGAAAATATACTTGTTACTTGGGACGTTAGTAGTCGATACGCCAAAGTCTGGTAGACGGAACGGTCAATGCCCTTTTTGGGTGAAGATGTCGCCGAAAAAATAAATGAGACTTACAAAACAAAACCAAGAACGTAAGAAAGTCACGTAATTCGCGACCTTGAGCTCGCAATCTCTGAATAACGGTCACTGCCAAAACGGTGTACAAAACGTGACTGGCTTAAATCAGTTTGATCAGCACCAACACCCCGTCGTCCTTGACTTAGAAACGCCAGTTTGCAGGACTGGCCTCATATGGCCTGGAATTCGTACTTTTTCGTCACAGCACTATTAAATGAACTGGTGTTTGGAGTTGCTAAACAATCATAAAATGGTCGACTCCTTATTCACACTAAGAGTGCAAGCAAGGAATGATTAGGAGAAATAACCAAATTTTGATTAATGATGTTTTGAGAAGACTTCAACTGGGAACTGTGCTGAAAGAATTACCGTAGTTATTGCATCATAATCCAAAAAGGACGACCACCAAAAATTTGACGAGCAACGGAAAAACTAAAACGGACAAGGCGAGTGGGTGAACATCGGCCCGTACTATTACAGCCCCACAAACCAGTAACGCATCCTAACAACACCATTAAAATAGCACCTTTGTGGGAAGCATTGTTGCCAGTCAGCCTACTGCCTATGTCATTGGAGACGAGAGCGAGGACGAGTGTAAGGCCTAGTATACTAATTAAATCAAAACGACCACACCAACCAAATATTGACTCTGTACAGCCACTAGGGATCTGGCAATAGCTTATGGAAAAATTTTCCTTAGCATAAATTTTGGAAGCACTTCAATTAACCATTGCGTTCTGGTAGATGATGGAGAAGTTCATCTTCGAAATGGACATCATGAGTTAGTCTGGATTCTAACTGGAGATTCAGCGTTAAAGAAGAAGAACTTAACATAATCGCGGCTAACAGTTCTGTTACATGCCACAATCGTGGGTTTCACCAGTAGTATTAAATGATGTAATAAAGAAGAATCTGAAAGGTGGGTACCAGCGAGTTGGCTTGTCATCTAAAGACCGGGAGATGTCTCTCTTCCTTCGGCACGAGATTTTGGTAATTTCAATATGTGTAGCGCTCCTGCAATGTTTGAACGATTAATGATGACAATCTTAAATAGGGTGTTGTGTAAAACATCTCTGGTGTACCTCGATAAAATAATTGTAAGCGGAGAAACAACCGAAGACCAAAAGAGAAACCTGGCAGATGTTTCGCAGATATCAAAATCGGTCAACCTGAAACATAGTCCCAAGAAGTGAAAACTTTCGGAGATGGAAGTAAATTACCTCTGACATGTGTTTCCAGTGATCGAATAGCAGTCGACCAAGGAAAGACTCGCGATGGTAAAAACCATTGAGCACTTGTGCAAGAATTCGTGGGACCGAAAATATTTATTGTGTACAAATTATGCTGCGCTGATTTTGCACACGCAATTTAAATCCCCTAAAGGTCAATTTGTTAGATGGATGGAAATCCGTCAGGTAAACAATAAAGCATTCAGCATCGAGTGAAAATTAAGCAACAGAATTCTTTAGATTACTACAGAAAATCGTATACAACAGGTTGCAAGTACAAAAGCAGAGTTGAAAGGACCAATGACAGCATTAAACTGAGCAAAGTTGCTTCTTAATTCGAGGTCAGTCTGACGCGAACATTTGTACGGGCTAGACGTGCGGTTCCTCGCTCATGCGAGTAATATTGCTTACATTGCAAATAGCTAATTACACATACCTCAATTTGTGTATTACTTAATTATGCAAACGCAGCAAATTTAAATCGCGAGTGTAATAGTTTTATTTTATATACGTAACTGGGTCACCATGAAAGGTGACCCAAAAACAGTTGCTAAAATTATACAAAGAACCGACGGAAAATATTCAATAATTCCACCAACAGGGAAGAAAGCTATACCAGCTGAATTAAAGAACTTGGGATTTATCCCACCAACGCCTCCTTTGCCATCCACCGAGCACGCACGAGCGAAGTCGGCCACTCAACTCTACGCACAGGCTTCAACATCTCACGCACTCCAACAAACGACCAGCATAATGGATACCGAAGGATCGCCCGCCTTCTCAAAAAGCGCAAAAATAGTAAGATCTCCCATTTTTACTAGGAAACTATCAAACTTCGAATCTAACATAGTACCACCAACACCCCCACCACGAGAGCAAATAGCAACCCCTACAGGAAGCCTAAATGAACAAGAAATCGCTTCGACCTTAAACACCCAGTCGATCTCGGAACCTGCAGTACTAGATAAAACTGAAGACAGCTGGACAGTTATCAATTCCAGAAAGAGCAAAAGATCCAGCCCGGAAGAAAATAGAAACGTAAGACAGAAAACCCTAACAGACTACTGGCTCAATGGACCAGAAACCTCAAATAAATTCGAAAAACTAAATGTAGAAGAATTAATTGAAGAAGATATTAGTCCTGAAATCATTAAACCTCCACCAATTTTCGTACACGGCATAGGAAACATAAAGCCTCTGACTGACCTCTTGAACCTCCACGCAAAAGACAATTACGTAATTAAGCTTATTGGAAGTTCGCAAGCAAAAATCCAACTGACCGAGCCTAGATTTTATCGCGTCATAACGAAAGAACTAGAAGAAAAGAAAACAGAATTCCATTCATTTCAACCAAAATCGGAAAGAAAATTCAAAGTTGTACTACGTGATCTGCACCACACTGTTGACATCGAAGAACTAAAGAAAGAAATACACTCATATGGACATAATGCATTAAATATATGGAACATTAAGCATAAAATAACAAAAGCCCCTCTACCTATGTTCTTTATTGAGTTGCAACAAAAGGACAATAATAAAGAAACTTACAACACTAAATACCTTATGCACTCGAAAATCAAATTTGAACCTCCACGCCAAAAAAGAGAAATACCTCAATGTACAAGATGCCAAAGATTTAATCATACAAAAAATTTCTGCAACCTTTCACCACGTTGCGTGAAGTGCACTGGTGATCATCTGACTAGAGACTGCCCCAAACAAGATAAAAGTACTGCCGCAACCTGCACCAACTGTGGAGGAAACCACCCAGCGAACTACAAAGGCTGTAGTGTCTTTAAAGAAATACAGTCACGTAAGTTCCCACCCCTTAGACAAAAACAGAATACAGTCAACCATAACATAACCGGAAATCCAACACAACCAGGCGTATCATACGCCCAAAAGACAAGAGCCAATGTCCAACAGACACAAGAAGAACATAACATACAACAAAATCTAAATCATATTTCCGACAAACAGCAAAATAGTAAACTAGAAGCTATGATGATCAAACTGATGGAGCGCATGGACACCATGCTAAATCTCCTCACTACCCTTGTGGCTAAAATGAAATAATGCCCCAGCTTCTAAAAATCGCTCTCTGGAACGCCAATGGTCTTGGACAACACAGCCAAGAAGTAAAAATATTTATAGCAGAACACAACATAGATGTGATGCTCATTTCCGAAACTCACTTTACAAATAAGACGTATCTGAAGATACCAGGATACTCAATATACAATACTAAACACCCAGATGGTACTGCCCATGGAGGCACTGCCGTAATCATCCGACAGCAAATTAAACACCATGAACTAAATAAATACCAGCACGAACACCTCCAAGCTACTAGCATTGTAATTAACGAAGAGACAACAGGACCTCTAACTATCGCAGCTGTCTACTGTCCACCTAGACACACAATTAACAAAGCACAATTTAAAGACTTTTATAACACTTTGGGGTCTAGATTTATAGCTGGAGGTGACTACAATGCGAAACATCCCTACTGGGGTTCACGACTGACCACCCCTAAAGGTAGACAACTATACCAAGCAATGCAAGAGAATAATCTACATCATTTATCTACTGGCCAACCTACATACTGGCCTAGCGACAGAAGAAAAGTTCCGGATCTCATAGACTTTTGTGTAGTAAAAGGCGTGTCATCACATTATCTAAATGCCGAAAGTTGCTTAGATCTATCATCGGACCACTCTCCAGTCATAATTACTGTAAATAGGCAAATAACAATAAAACAAAAACCTCCATCACTCATTAGTAAAAAAACAGACTGGCACACATTCAGAAATCTGCTGGACAACAAGCTTTCACTCGAAATTTCACTCAAAACCGAACACGAAATAGACGAAGCCATAGAATTCCTAAATGACGCAATACAAGAATCAGCATGGGGCGCAACACCGGTACAAAACGCCAATCAAAAACGAGAAAATTGTCCAAAAATCGTTAGGGACATCGTCGCTGAAAAACGGAAGCTACGCAAACAATGGCAAATAACAAGATCACCACAGGACAAAACAAAACTTAACCAGGCAATAAAAGCAGTCAAAAAGTTACTAAGCAACCTGCGAAATAAATCTGTCGAAGAATACTTACAAAATCTCACTCCGTCAGCATCCACAGACTATTCTCTCTGGCGAGCAACAAAAAAGCTCAAACAACCGGAACAGTCAAATCCACCCTTACTCCTAGCAAATGGTAGCTGGGCCAGAACCGATCAGTCAAAAGCGAACACATTTGCGCAACATTTATCATCAGTATTCCAACCCTTTCCTAGTGAAATTTCGGTAGAAAAAGAACAAGAAATCCTGCAGTACCTAGAGACCCCCCTACAACTCTGCTTGCCTATAGTCAAATTAAAAACTAGTGAAATAAAAAACGCTATAACAAATCTTGACCCCAAAAAAGCTTCAGGATATGACCTAATAACAGGAAGGATTCTGCAAGAACTTTCTTCTAAAGGAATCAAGCTGATAACAATGATCTGTAACTCAGTTCTTAGATTAGAATACTTTCCCTCTCAGTGGAAAGTAGCCCAAATTATCCTTATACCCAAGCCAGGAAAACCACCACAAGAAGTAAGCTCCTACAGACCCATCAGTCTCCTTCCTATAATCTCCAAACTTTTCGAAAAGTTATTGCTTAAGCGCCTAAAGCCAGTTCTAGAAGAAAAAGACATAATTCCAAACCACCAATTTGGATTTCGTTCGCAACACGCAACGATTGAACAAATCCACAGAGTCGTGAACGAAATACGCAAAAATTTAGAAGAGAAAAAATTCTGCTCGGCTGCCTTCTTAGATATAAGTCAAGCTTTCGATAAAGTCTGGCACACCGGGCTATTGCTTAAAATTATAAGAATCCTACCACATAATTACTACCAAATCCTCAAATCATACCTTTCCAACAGATATTTCTATATTAAATATAAAGATGAACAAACCAGACTCTACCCAATAGAATCCAGTGTCCCACAAGGTAGTGTACTAGGACCCATACTATATCTCCTATACACAGCCGACCTGCCAACATCTGAAACAACATTCATCGCAACATTCGCCGATGATACAGCAATACTTGCCTCTCACGAAGATCACAACGTGGCCACAAGATATCTTCAGGCACATCTGAACAAAATTCAACTATGGTTAACAAAATGGAGAATTAGGGCAAATGAAACCAAATCTACCCATGTCACATTTACGATGAGAAAAGAAACCTGTCCTCCTGTGACACTGTATGGCAAGCCCCTCCCACAGACAGAAGAAGCGAAATATCTAGGCATGCACTTAGATCGTCGTTTAACATGGAAAAAACACATTTGGACAAAAAGAAAACAACTTGGCCTGAAATTCAGTCGCATGTACTGGCTAATAGGCCGCAAATCTCAACTCTCTACAGAAAACAAAATTCTTCTTTACAAGACTATCCTCAAACCAGTCTGGACGTACGGAATCCAACTATGGGGTACCGCCAGTAACTCTAACATTGAAATCCTGCAGAGATTTCAGTCCAAAGTGCTCCGCTCTGTCCTTAATGCACCATGGTTCGTCACCAACGCCATAATTCACCGCGATCTCTCCGTAGTGACAGTGAAAGAAGAAATAAAAAACTTCAGTGAGAAATATCATAGCAGATTACGTGCGCATCCAAATACTTTAGCAAGTAATTTGCTGACAGTGAAGATAAACAAACGCTTAAAACGTGATAACATACTTGACCTACCTAATAAATAACTAACAATTTCAATGTTTTTAGTGTCATCATACCTGTTATGCAGAGTCAACAGAAAAAAAAAAAGCCACCTAGCAAATTCCGGACCTGTCATGCAGAGTCGACAGAAAAGAAGCCAGCTAGCAAATTCCCGACAAGGTGACTAGAAATAGTCACCAACATTGACACAATTAGCACCTAATCTAGAATAAGAAGAGGACTATCACAGGATAGCACCCTCTACATGCCAATGTATTTTTTGTACATCTTACTATAAGTTTTACTGAATGTCAGTTATTAAGACAGATTGTAAATAAAAATGGGTTATAAAAAAAAAAAAAAAAAAAATTCGAGTGTTGGAGAACCCAGATGCTAGGAGAGGACTCATTAAGAGAAAGATGACGTCGGCAAGAGTGGGTGAACAATTCTACTAGGTAAACTAAAAATAACCCATTTAGGATTGGTACAAGAAATCCACTGATTTTGCAGCAATAAATAGCCCATTGTACCAGTATAATGTCGGAAGAAAGAATAGCATAAGGTATGGCTGGTCCTTTCCGAGAAATAGAGAGCGGGCAAACATAGTTGTGGCAATAGACTACTTAAGTAAGTTGTTTGAAGCATACGATGCATTGCTTAACCAAGAAGCCAGTATGGTCGCAGAGTAAATTATTCTAGAATGGATAGTCTGATTTGGTGTGCCGCTGGAGTACCATCCCAATCAGCGGCGAAACTTCGAGTCTAAACTTTTCCAGATTCTCTGTAGACAAAGACATTTGCTCTTCATCATCAATTGGACAATATGATCGAGCGAATGAAAAAAAAACAGATAGTTTCCGAATGACGTCTTCGCACTGCAGAGAGAATTAGATCGATATCCTAACCTTTTTTGTGTGTACAGATCTGTCAATCATGAGGCGAGATGACAAATACCTGCAAGCTTGGTATTTGGACGTGAGCTGCGGTTCCCAACTATTGCACAACATTATACTGGTAACCGTTAGCTAGCCGGTGAATTCCTCACCAAGGAAAAATTACAGGAGTGATTTTCGAAGACAAATGATCATAATTTACATCAAGTGCGTGTTCATATCGTAAATTCGACATGAATGAAGAAACACTACGATATTAGAAGCTGACAATGGCGGATATCAATCGGATGATCTGATATTACTTTGCAGACCAAACAATAGTCGTAGGTAAGCGCTAATACTACAGAATTATTTGGAAAGTTAGTATCAAATATCAAATTATATAATCAATGTCATCTATAAAATCAGAATATTCCTAAACGAATATCCAAGAGTGATCCATTTTAACAGGTTGGCACCATACACCGAAGATAACAATGAACGCGTCCAGTAAATGGGTCGAAGAATACGCAACGTAATTTCAAGAAGCCAGTAATGTCAAAGAGAAAATTATGGTGTGTCTCTAGAGTTAAAATCATAACTTTACCAAACTCTCCACGAAGAGATTTCTGGCAGCGACAAAAGTTCGGCTAATCATAGGAATTAAGATGAAAGCAGCCTAATGTGAGAAACGCCATCCCTACCTTACAGAATTCATGTCTATCTATAGATTTATATTATTTTATAAATTTCTCATGGGTATTGGAGAGACCTTTCACAAAATAATTACCTTTTATATATATTTTCATCTTAAGACTTTATATCTGAATTTTCATTTTGGAAATAATTATTATCAAATAAATTTATCAATATTTCGAATCTCTAAATATTGATCATCATTGAAATATTCCGTATTGTTTATTTTCTCGTTAGTTAATTTGTTCCGAATTGCTTATTTTGTTGTGCAAATCTATTATTTTGCTTATTTTAATTTTGATTGGGGCAAAATCTTATAGGAAATCGCAATCAATATTAAGCTCCTGAAACATACTAATCGCATGTAACTATACAACTCTTCCCACAGTTATCAACCCCTAGGGAACCTCTTACTCCCACACACACATCTCTACTCCCGCATAGTAATACCGAACCACCACAGTATATAACTCTGCTTGCAGCTATTCAAAAACTTGTCACAAGATAAAAGAGTAACTCTGCGGTGGGTGCGCATTTGTAAAATCACAAGAGCGGGCGCGCTGCGGTATTATAAATTTATGCAAGAATAATAGGGACAGTTTGATACAACTTAAATTAAATTAATTCATAAATTTGTTGAAATTGAAAATAAAATGTATTTTTCATAAAATTAAAAAATTAAAGTATTTAATCTGCCTCCACAGGCGGGCTATATCACGTATTAGATAGTTCGATTTTATTATTTTACTCTTTGCTAAAAAATTGTACAGACGTCATTCCGTAAATAATCAGATTCGATTCATGGGAGGTCAAATGTATATTTCCGTTAAAATCTCGAGATAGACATATTTTCATGACTACAATAGAGTAGCGACATCGAGAGAGATGCAATGATTCCTCTTCTCCAAATTCAAAACCGGGGTATATCAATATGAGGTATTAGCATTGTGTAAATGGCCGAAAAATGAAATAATTGTGGTACGAGCTGAATTTCAAAGGTATAGCGGAAGAATTTTGCAAACCGTTGCATTGCGTGCCAAGGATGTATTTATGATATAGAATTACTTTTGGTTTTGTTAAGGGCCAAATTAAAAGTTATTTGGAAATGAAAATTCAAATATTTTATAATCCAGTTCAGACTAGCTGCTGTGAGTGCTGGTGGTAATACTATTTAGTAACAGGTTTACTCCGGCTTCCTCTTTCATAGACACCCTAACCAAGCAGACGCTAAAATCTACATCGAAACGTCACCTCTTGTGTTATAGCAAATTTTACTTGCAGAGCTTGGGGCCAATGGCAGCGGGTTGCAGTACTAGCGCCTGGGGTGCGTGCACTACAACACAAATCATCACATCTTACAAACATACAGACTGGCAACGCATCCGCTAAACACTAGAGAAACACATCAAAATAAAGAACAACAATAACACAACACATGAAATTGACACAGAAATACACAAACTAACACAGACAATCAACAAAGCCAAACACAAACACTCACAAAATTTTTTAAAAACAATTATAAAACGCAACAACACTAGAAGGTAATGACAGAAGTCCCACCACCCACAACACCGTCAACTCCTGCACGCTTTGAATACTCTCATTAAAAACCAAATCAGAATACAACAGAACACACTATGGTCTCTTAAAATCTCCTTCTTTAAACCCACATGATAACCTCCTTTGGAAGCTCACTAAAAACCTTAAAAAACCATTAACCAAACATACACGTAATTGACACATCGCACACACAAATGCATGACCTGAACCTACAAGAAACACTGGGTTTTTTTAAGCACAACACAACAAAACAACACACAATCTTAGCTTAAATCATTAATACCCGACAGAACTCACCAAATAAATCCGCACTTAGCCCAGTTGCAAAGCTCCTGGACCAAACCGTATAAAAAACCTTATTCTAAGATGTTGCGGTCACGGACCAATCAAAATACAAGATAACGTCCCTTTGTTACGGACACGTCTTTGGATACGCCACGGACTAATTAAAACACAAGACAACGCCCCTTCGGTTGTTTATGTTATCAATAATATTTATGTTGACAGTAATATATTTTTGCTGTATGATACATTTTGATATTGTAATAAAATTAGAGATTGGGAAATTGCGGCAGTTTTGTATCAAGAATCTCCGCAGAAGTACCATATCAACGAACAAGAATGTCTCGCCTAAATCTCGGCCATAAAGCGTTATCGTCCACTACTGTACACACCGACTCTGGAGCGTAAACATGGTTTCATCGTTTTAAGGATACGAAGACGAAACTTCTCCGATGGTCTCTTGTCCTTCCGGAATTCGATTTCGAGATCGAACATTGTCTAGGAAAGGATAATCAACTTCCCGGCGTATAATTAAGGGATGTAGGTAGGTAGGTAGGATTAAAATTTAAAAAACGTATCAGCCTCTTGGATTATTCATGCCATAAACTATAAAATTAAATAAACTAACATTTAAGATATATAAAGTGTAAAATTAAAATTGTAAAAATAAAATCAATAAATTGAAAAATATTAATAAAGACGATTAAAAATGTACTTATAAATGAATAGAATGTACATACTTAAATTTGTAAAAATAAAAGATATTGTAAAACATTATTAAAGAGTGCTAAGAGTATTATTAAGGGACCCTGACCCAGAAGCACCAGATGTGTCATAAGAATACAGCCGGTCCGTACCTCCAGATATTGGCGAACTAAATGCAATAACTAGACCAATACTTCTCCCAGACGTTATCAAAGAAGCCCAACTGTCCGATGTACTAACAAAGCGTATATTAAAGCGACGTAGTGATCCAGGGAATCCTGGCGATAAGACTTTGTCCAAAATAATGGAAGAAATAGAGGAGTATCTTTGGTGTTTTGTACGTCATAAAATCAGTAGTAGCAAGAGTATTATCTCAGTTTCATTACGATTCTGTCACCTAGGACGGGATAAAATCATATGCACCATTAAAAGACGTTCCTTCTGGCAGCAAATGGTTAGCGATATTCGATCCCACGTCAAGCCATGTATAATTTGTATTGCTACTAAGCGCGGAGCTAATCAAGCCGCTGCACCACTGAGAGCGCGTAGAACATGCTATCCATGGCATACAATAGCAGTTGACCTGATGGGACCATATCCACGGACGAACACTGGTAAACTTTATATTCTTGTCGTCACTGACCTCTTTACCAAATGGGTAGAAGCGTTCGCTATCGGGGACCCAAAGTCAGGACAACTTAAAAAATTTTTGGATGACCAAATATTTCATCGGTATGGTTACCCAAAATGCGTCATAACTGACAATGGGTCACAGTACCGAGGTTACCGGTGGAAACGATGCTGCCGAATATGGGGAACTCTAGATTACTACACACCCATCTATCACCCACGCGGTTAACCCACAGAGAGGAAGAACCAAGATATTAGGACTGGTCTTAGTGTTCGTTTTTAAGAGAAACTACATACACAGTGGGCACAACAATTACCATATGTACTGACGCGATCTCCGCACGAGAAAAAACGTGGTCACAGGTTATTCACCAAGTTGGGGTATCAACTGCGTTTGCCCGGCAATTGGGAATTGGAGCAAGGTCGAGCACCTGAAGCTCAAGACCATCTAGGCCGTGACGAGCGTCTGGACGAGATTCGTCAACACCAGCTGCGGTATCAAAAACGATACGAAGGTAGAGAACAATCGTTCCGGAGAGAACGATTGTCACCAGACCAACAGGTCAAAGCTCACCCACAATCCAAAAAAAAAAAAATTCCGATAAAGGCTTCGCACAAAAATGGTTGGAACCATACACTATCCGAAACCTCGACAACGGACGAGTGTATGAAGTCAGAGAAGAAGGCGCTGAAATTCGTGTCCATGCAGACCAATGTAGACTAATACCCAGGTCAGACCCACTACCAAAAGCGTCACCTATACCTGAAGGTTCCGGCGATGAAGATCTATCTGACAATTTATAATAAGGTAGCCTTCAGAAATGAGGAAGGAATTATTCCTGTCACGGACCAATCAAAATACAAGACAACGTCCCTTTGTTACGCATACGTCTATGGTTACGGGCACGGACCAATTAAAAGACAAGACAACGCCCCTTCGGTTGTTTATGTTATCAATAATTTTTGTGTTGACATTAATATTTACTAGCTGTATGATACATTTTGATATTGCAATAAATTAAAAAATTTAGCCAGTAAAAAAGAAACCAATCCAGAAAATCCATCGAACAACTAATGTACATAATAAAATCCATTATAAAGCTTCACCATTTTTCCGCAGATGGAAGAATGCAATAACCCACCCCATCTTTAAACCAAGCCAAAATCACCACCACTTCTGATATTATAAACCAACTAGCCTCCTTAATACCATTTCTTAACTGACCGAAAAGCTTATCCTATCCCGGGTAGAAGATATCGATACAGGACGAAAAGTTGCCACCGACATCCAATTTTGATTTAGGGCTAGGCACAATGCGTAAATGCAAGTAAGCAGGATCGCAGCCGAAATCGCTACCCAGTTTAACCAAAGTAAAAATACGGTCATGGCCTTGCTAGACAGCTTTTGATAAGCTTTTGGTAGCAGGGCTCATGACCAGGTTAATCAAAAACCAGTTCCACCAATTCTTATAAAACTTATCCATTCATATTTAACCAATACATCCTTCCAAACCAAAATAAACAACCTCTCTCAACTTCTAATCCTATAATGATAGAAGTCCTCCAAGCCTGCGCCCTAGGACCAAAACTATCTTCGCACACTCGTTCATAGCGCAGGTGGGTAACAAATAACGTAGATATACTAAAACGGTACTTGGACACAAAAATAGTAATAACACAACTGCAGATATAAAAACTGAAAATAAAGCCCCCACACACAGTAAAATACCTCGGTCCATATTTAAAAAGAACACTACGCCATGAACAGCACACATATCACACAATTAAAACCTCTGCAGTGTCATGCACCGAACTTTCTTGTACGAATTCGGAATAAACCACATCGTAGTTTCATTATTTTTCTAATTTATAATATTTGTTCTAACCTTTAGATCGCTTTAACAATAAATATATTTCTCAGATTAAATATAAAACGTCAAACTTATTCACAACAAACAAATTATTTAAGTCTATTTTGTTAAACATTTGACAGGCGCAGATGATACGATTTATGTATAAATAAATAAATATAATAAGAAGAAATTTAAATAGCCATTATTTTGAAACCAACTCTCTTTTTGGAAAAAAATTTTAAACAATTGTTGTGCGAAATCTAAATGCCTTTAATATTTGTTCTTTCAAATTTTCTGTAACTGCAACCATTATTAAGTAATTGCAGAAACCGCAAAATATGACTGAAGTAAACAGGCACTAACACTTTGAATATATTTTTTAAAAATAAGAGGTGCACACTTAAGGCATATGCCATTCTTAAGTTAAAAGTTTCTTAATTTTAGCTTCAACCGTTTAGGCTGTACAGAACAAACACACACACACACACACACACACACACACACACACACACACACACACACACACACACACAGACGGACGTCATTCCAATAGTCGGAAGGTCAAAAAATATATTTTCGTTCAAATCTCGACATCGAAAATTTTCAAGATTACAATACTTACTTATATTGCGTATAAGAGAGTAAAAACATCTGCAGTGTCATGCACCGAACTTTCTTGTACGCTTTTGTGTTAAATCACATACTATTTTCATTATTTTTCTAATTTATAATATTTGTTTTAACCTTTGGAACACTTTTACGCTTAATTTATTTCTTTGCATAAATATAAAATGTCATACTTCAAATTATTTAAGTCTGTTTTGTTTTTTTTTTTGATAAAAAATTGACAGGCGCAGATGATACGATTTATGTAAAATAAAATGTAATATGAGGAAATTTCAAGAGCCATTTTCTTGTTTTCGGAACCGTTTGGGAAAAAAAGTTTCAAATAATAGTTGTACAAAATGCTGATATCTATAGTTTTTGTTTTAACAAATTTTCTGTAACTGCAAAGGTGTTTGAGTAATTGCAGAAACTGCAAAAAATGACTAGAGTAAACATGCACATCAGGTCGGAATATTGTTTTCAAAAATAAAAGGTTTTTTGCCAAGAACATGCAAATCTTAAGTTTTAAATTTCATAATTTTCCCTTTAGCCGTTTGGGCTGTAGAGCGCTCACATACACACACACACATACACACACATATAGACACACACACACACATACACACACACATACACACACACACACACACACACACCACACACCACACACACATACACAGACGGACGTAATTCCAAAAATAGTTGGAATCGATTCAGCGAAGGTCAAAACGTAAATTTCCGTTAAAATCTCGAGACCGAAATTTTTCATGATTACAATACTTGCTTATACTGCGTATAATAAAGTAAAAACCAATACGCAATCCGAAATCTCTACCCCTCCTAGTTCAAAATAGTCCCATCTCTACAAAAAATAAACTATCTACACCGTCATCATACGCTCCATATCAACATATGCAGCCCCAATTTGGTTTAAAGCCTGTGCAACCACATTACTGCTATTGCAATGTCTTCAGAAAAAGCGTCTGCGCTTGGTCGCTAACTCTAGACCATATACATGTGAAACATACCGTACATAAAACAAATATCACAAAATTTTACAAAACAGATTTAATCTCAAACACACTCTCAAAACACATTACAAAATTACGACACGACAACACTACACAAACATTTAAGCATAAACTCCCCTATCAGACACTACCAATTTTTTCGGAAAACATCCATGTGCCAAACACGTAGCATCATACAACATTAGAATCAACCACAGATACAGAACATATCGCATAAATTTAATGGTCATAGAATCAGTATTGTTAATTTTAAAGTTAGTTAAGTATAACTTTGTATATGACTTTGATTAAAATTCCAAGCATTTGAATGGGTCTTTGTTCTCCTTTTTTCCATAAAACACAATCCTAACACGAAAATAATGTAAATCAAAATGTAAGAGACAATAACAAAGTTTTAAGCACACAACGCAATATACACTCATACACAGATATACACTCAATTTGTGAATAGGACGAAGAGTTCTGATCTAACCAATAATGTGTTTTAATATTATTTAATATTAAGTTATGTATATTTAATATAAACAATAAAAAGATTTTTAAATGAAATGCACGGGTGTATTCGCAAATTTACTCCGTAGTTTGATTTGAGTTCGAGTCTATTATAATTGGAGTTATTGTTAGATAAAGAACTAGAACATATCCAAACACCGCAAGTTTCAAAACCGTTATTTGTAGAACATGGCAGCAATAATTACATAAGCCCTATTTCTAAATAACATAACAGATTAAGTAGCGCCGTAAAATGAATGAAAGAAACAGAAAAAGTGGTATTAATTGCAGAGCAAACATCAAAAATTTTATTTTAAATAGTGAAAATTTTATTTTACAGTAACTTACTAGCATAATAACCACGTTCCTTGACAATAACAAATACATATATCACAAATATGGTTGAAAGGCGGGAACTAAACCGCATTGGAATTTTAAAAATAAAACTTATACCTCTATGTGCATGACAAGTCAAGCGAACCTACCTCGTCGAGATGGGCCAAAATAGTAGTAATAATATAAAAGAAACAATATTTCACTTCTGATAGGTATACTGCACTACACTGACACTCCGAAAAGGCCCCACTGGCCTATAACGGAGCACGAAATTATACTTAATTTACTCAGAGACTGATTGTATAAAACAGTGAATATCGCTTCTGCATGGAACAATGGCAGACGCTGAAAACATCTCTGCTTGTCGAAAAGTCAGATTATCAATGCCCAAGTTACACTCCATTTGAATGTCCTAGAGCACGGCAGACATCGTCCAAAGTACTGGATCAGCTCATAACACTCGAGAGTTCAGCCGCTAGATGTCACTGAATCGACAGCAGTCACATCCATCCTCCCGACCTTTGGATGCGATACAAACTTACATTTAAATATTTCTGTAAGTAGAACTGTTTAATTTGATAACCTAACACAAAAACCAGCACGCAATCATAATGTCCATCTTGTTCGTATGGGCGTAGGAGTGGGTTTCGTTCATTTCTAATTTGTTGTTTAGGTGTACAACTTTATTTATTTGGGTATTATGTTGGAGATTAATAGGACCGATCGGCAAGTTTACTCCAGAATATCTAAGATATAGTATATGGTAACCGTATTGATAAAATAAAATTAGCGGATAATTTTAAATATTGAACATGTTTCCACATCGTTTATCATCAGTAGGTTTCTCACACCTAAAATATTTTCCCAATTGATCTAAGAAGATTATGTATTCATACTACATTTTTAATATGTTAGCTACTAACTAAAAGTTTAATGCAGGTGTTTAAAGTGAGCAAATCTATTCGTATATACTGTGTATCTTATGATTAATTGAACGATTAGTAAAGTCTGCCTTTGCCCATTATATTCTGCCTTTATTAGTATAGACGCCAGTTTGATTATCACTGGTCCATGCGCGTGTTTTGTTTGTTAATCCTATCCAAAACCTTTGTATAAGGCGCTAACCCTGTAACCTCTGTGTGCGGAGTATAGTCGAGTCGCGTCCAACGAAGTACTACTTACCGGTCTGGTGCCCTCCAGAATAAATGCTTACGACTAGCCACCAGCTCTGGACGATACACACGACAAACAGACCTACACGAAATCGCAAATATACTTTACATAACACAATACATAAAACAAATATCAAATTTTTTTTATAAAACACAGTTAAACTCAAACACACTCACAAAACACATCACAAAATTAAGACACGACAACACAACACATACATTAAAGCATAAGCTCCCCTATCAGACACTACCCATATTTACGGAAAGCCTCCAGGAGCCGAACACGTAACACAGACACACACAACAACAATGCAACACACAACACGCATCACTATATAACAATAGAGTCAACCACAGATACAGAACATTTCGCATAAATTTAATGTCCATAGAATCATCGGTATTGTTAAATTTTAATTTAGTTTAGTTAGTTTATAAGTTTTATTAAATATGCCATGCATTTAAATGGGTTTTTGTTCCCCCTTTTCCCAAAAAACACAATCCTAAAACGAATATAATGTAAACCAAAATGTAACAGACAATAACACAATGTTTTAAGCACACAACGCAATATACACTCATACACAGATATACACTCCCTCTGATAAAACCAATCATGTGTTTCCATATTTTATAATATTAAATAATGTTTGTAAAAAAATTAAAATAAATAAAAGAATTTCAAATTGAAATGGTGTGGTGCCAGCGGTGCCCTGCCTGCCAGATATAGATATATAAGATCAGGAGGAGCACAAATTTCGCTTGCACCTTCGAGTGTGCTGGTGGAAACTGAGTTTTAACTTGACTTAAACACTTTCTCCTGATACCATGCAGATCACATGATGGAAGTGTCAAGTTCTCGCAGATTCACATGGATAGTCTGTGTGGAGCGAGCTAATAGACAGATTCGCAGTTTCACGTAGCATGTTTGTGTAACCCACTCATGGCTGTATTTTAATTACATAATATCTAGGAAGTCGCGCAAGTAGCCCTGCGGTCCATCCCGTCAACCGTACTACGAGGAGTTTGCTCCATCAATAAAAGTTTATTTTACTAACGCCCCTTATAAATAAGAAATTGTTACTATAATAATTAACTCATTTATGAATTTAACTAAATTAGCTTTATTTTTTAAAAATTTTAACAAATGTGAACGTATTTTCCAAGCTCAATATCTTTTATGCTATCCAAACAGCGTTCGCTTATATTATTCTTTTATATTATAAACTGTTATATCTGTATTAAAATCACATAAGGGTGGAGTTATAATGTTATTAAGTTTATTTGTTTCTTCATTATATTCTGGTATGGATTTTAGCGCTACATTCATTTTTCGGTTTTATCGGCTTTTATTATATTGCTATTGATTAAATTATTTTCAACATCCACTAAAAATTCGAATAAGTCTGAATTATTATTCAGATTGAATTTTTATTACGACATAAAATTTAAATATTTTATAATTTCAGAAAACTAGTAAATTATGGGTTTCAGAATGCCTGTCTTCACTTGATAGGAAAATGATAATCTTCATTTGCAATGATATATTGTTGGCTCTCAGTATTTGGGCTCTTGGCGATATTGGTGTTGCAGTTATCGAATTATGGACCAAGCTCTCGCCCAGCAGGTTCTATGACAGGAGTTTTTTTAGATCTGCTGGTTTCCTGAAGAGTTGGGTACTGTATTGCGTGGCTTTGTAGATTCTTCGTAGCGTGATAGTGAACCGTAATAAATAGTAAAACTGAAACAGCAATGAATGAATGTTTACCACTTTTCATTTATTATTTTAAGATTGACAAACATTTTTTTATTAAAAAAAATATAATTTTACACTTTGGTAATTTTTGATAATTAGACATTACATTTTAAACTTACACGTTTACAATTACCGCAAAATTTGTGTCTGCATTTCTTTTTTTCATAGTGAGCCATCCGTCTTGTACCTGGTCTATAAGGACGTTTGCCGCTCCCTTTTATTATGATAATCTCAATATTACGTTCGTAGTCATCAATTAGGATCGTTGCAGATGTATGAGGCGACGTCATAGCTTCCAAATAAAACAGCAAATGGCCCTGAAGCCGTTTGCTTAACAAGTTGTAGCAGTTCACATAGCGCTAATAACGTGAGCTTGAGATTTAAGAAGCCACAAAAAATTTCACAAGTTGATATCAACAGGGTGACTTCATCATAAAAAACATTTCAATTACATTTTTTGAAAATCAGAACAATTTTCATATAGTGTGGCTTTAAAAGACTTTATATATGCTTTTAAAAATATTTCCATAAAATTCAAAAATATTTCACCTTATGTCGTATAATTATTAGGCCCAAACATTAAAAAAGTCATAATGTCGTTTAATGTAACAAATCTACGTAACAATATCAAAAATAATTTCTACGTATTAAAATATTCAATTCGGTGTAATTTAGATAATTTATTTTTGAATCAGATTTATCTTTTAAAGATATTTACATACAAAATATAATATACTAAAAATTTATAAACATGGGATTGAAGACTCGTAAATTATTTTTAAAATGTGTTTTCACGTAATACTAAATTGCTTTTTAAGTATCGATAAGTTTCTCCAATTGCAGTCTACATAATATAGTGCAGACAGCCCATCTCGCGGCATGACATTACCAATATTGATAAACAGATCAACAATATTCATTTTAATACAAAAGCTGGGTTTTTGTGCAAATGTATGTTTACCAATGTAACAAATGGGTATTTCATTCCAAAAGCATTTAGAATTTCTATTTAGACTACAGGGTAATCCTACAATATCCGCTAAAACTTTAAACAATAAAGACTTTTCAACGAGACCTCCTACGCGGGCCTTACTCAACGGGAAGTGACTTAATTTTATGCATGCCTGAAAAAAATTTGTTTTTATATATATAAGTAAATAATGAAGACTTTGTTGAATATAAAAACGTAAATATATTTTCATTTAACTAGAATTACAAAAAGAAAATATTGTGATTTACCTTATAGTCAAAAATTTGTGAACCATAGTGATGCTTAACTGACATACAGTCAGACTGAAGATTCCTTAGGGTTAGTTCTGTATGAACAAAATCTGCCAAATATTTAACCTTTGCAATGATAGAATGCTTCTCATCCCTACAAATACATCAAATAAATTTTAAGCGTTACACATTTTTACAATTCTATGTTCCCTATGTCCCCTGGGCAAAAAATTCTTCTATAACCGTAAAGAACGTAGCACATAATATAGAAGAAAGCACGAACTAATGCACATAGAAACAAGATGGCAAAACAAATTCTTCATTAGCCTACCTTCACCGTTCGGGTCTATGTGACCCGAGCGAGAATTTAAAGTCTGGTGTTATAAGTTTATTGTAGTATTTATTTTATTTTGATAAAAAATTCTTATATGGACCAATATGATCCGAGCAGTGTAGGTAAAAAAGTAACAGTACAAAAACGTTAAAGTATTAATTTATTTTCACTAGAAAAGGTAGCTTCTGCTGAAATATTTTTCATCATAATTTCAAAAATTATAGTCTCTACTAAAAGAAAAGTAAATACTTTAGCGAGCCAATAGTGTACACTACCGCATTTCTTGTTTGATGTATGCGTTGCATTTGCATCAGATGTGTTCCAGAAGGTTCAATTTCTAGAAATAGAATCTTCTGAATTCGACGTGGATATATATGCAGACAGTTTGGATGGTCAATCAGTCAGTTATCAGAATTCCTTATTAGATGTCTGATATTAGTTAGGAAGACGAATTGTTAAATTTCGAATAAATAACGAACAGTATAAATAAATATAAGTTAGTGAAAATAAATATTAATTAATAAGTGTAAAAGTATATGTTTAAGTGTTTATAAGTGTCTTAAATAAATTATTTAATAGCGTATATAATTAATCTAGTCTTAAATATCTAGACCGTATTGAATAAACGTTCCAATACGATAGTATTAAATCAGCTATCTAAAATGAAAAAAGATTGTCTTCATAGTGCATTTCAAATTTAAAATTTAATTTATTTTTACGTCAGTTTAAAGTTATATCGAAATCTAAAATCATATCGTAAAAGAACATTTATATGAGTGTCACGTGAGAACTCCTAATCTAACATACATCTTGCATGATCGATATCGGGTTTCGGGCGGACATACATCTGTAAGAAATGTTGTGAGAGGTTGTGTTGTATGTGAACTATTAAAACTATAGCTATGCTACCGAAGTTATATTAAAGCGACAAATTATGTAACAAATATTCATATTTTAACTCATCGTACTACGAAAGGATTCAAACCCAGAACATGCAGATCTAGGGTATGATACTCTGCCACTAGCGGGACGAGATATAGAAGGAAATCATGAGGGGCCTGAAGCATATATTGGCAAGTAAGTCGTCATCACTTAACCAGGATGATACCAGAAGCAGCGAATGTAACGCGAACAGCGCAGCGGAAATGCCATAGCATGGTGCCGCTCATGTTGCATCCAGACGTAAGAAAACAAGAAAACTCTTCGGGGGCGCGACGATCGACGTGGGTGTGGGTGTGGGTGTGGCTGTGGGTGTGGGTGTGGGTGTGGGTGTGGGTGTGGGTGTGTGTGTGGGTGTGGGTGTGGGTGTGGGTGTGTGCGTGTGCGTGGGCGTGTGTGTGTGTGTATATATGTGTGTGTGTGTGTGTGTATGTGTGTGTATGTGTGTGTGTATGTGTGTGTATGTGTGTGTGTGTGTGTATGTGTGACTGTGTGTATGTGTAGCTGTGTGTCTGTGTATGTGTGTGTATGTGTGACTGTGTGTATGTGTGTCTGTGTATGTGTGTCTGTGTGTATGTGTGTAGGTGTGTATGTGTGTATGTGTGTATGCGTGTGTATATGTGACTGTGTGTATGTGTGTCTGTGTATGTGTGTCTGTGTGTATGTGTGTAGGTGTGTAGGTGTGTAGGTGTGTATGTGTGTATGTGTGTATGTGTGTATATGTGTATGTGTGTATGTGTGTATGTGTGTATGTGTGTATGTGTGTATGTGTGTGTGTATAAGTATGTATGTGTGTGTGTATGTGTGTATGTGTGTATGTGTGTATGTGTGTATGTGTGTATGTGTGTATGTGTGTATGTGTGTATGTGTGTATGTGTGTATGTGTGTATGTGTGTATGTGTGTATGTGTGTATGTGTGTATGTGTGTATGTGTGTATGTGTGTATGTGTGTATGTGTGTATGTGTGTATGTGTGTATGTTTGTATGTGTGTATGTGTGTATGTGTGTATGTGTGTATGTGTGTATGTGTGTATGTGTGTATGTGTGTATGTGTGTATGTGTGTATGTGTGTATGTGTGTATGTGTGTATGTGTGTATGTGTGTATGTGTGTATGTGTGTATGTGTGTATGTGTGTATGTGTGTATGTGTGTATGTGTGTATGTGTGTATGTGTGTATGTGTGTATGTGTGTATGTGTGTATGTTTGTATGTGTGTATGTGTGTATGTGTGTATGTGAGTATGTGTGTATGTGTGTATGTGTGTATGTGTGTATGTGCGCGTGTGCTCTCTACAGCCTGAACGGTTGAAGCTAAAATATTTTTAAACTTAAGATTTGCATATGCCTGAAGTGTGCACCTCCTTTTTTGAAAAAAATATTCAAAGCTGAAGTGCTTTTTATTCTAGTCTTTTTTTTTATTTTCTGCAATTACTCAAAAATGGTTACATTTACAGTAAAATTGTATGAACAAAAATTAAAGGTACTTATATTTAGCAGAACTCTTTCTTGAATATTTTTCCAAAATGAGTACTGGTGGCAAAATAAATTTCTGCTTGTAATATATATTTTTACATAAATCGTATCATCTGGGCCTATCAATTGGTTATCAAAGAAACAAAATAGACGTAAATAATTTAAAGTTTGACATTTTATATTTAATCTAAGATATATATTTGCTGTAAAAGCGATGTGGTTTAACCCATATGCGTATACGAAAGTTCGGTGAATGACACTGCAGATGTTTTTTTGGGGTAAATATCGAGCCATAATAAAAATGGAATGCAAAGTTGTAAAGCTTCAAATCTGATCTTTAAAAATGAACTTTTTCGTTATGATCGGGTAACTTAGCTGCAACCGTTTAGGCTGTAGAGAACACGCATACGCACACGCACACGCACACGCACACGCACACGCACACGCACACGCACACGCACACGCACACGCACACGCACACGCACACGCACACGCACACGCACACGCACACGCACACGCACACGCACACGCACACGCACACGCACACGCACACGCACACGCACACGCACACGCACACGCACACGCACACGCACACGCACACGCACACGCACACGCACACGCACACGCACACGCACACGCACACGCACACGCACACGCACACGCACACGCACACGCACACGCACACGCACACGCACAAGCACACGCACACGCACACGCTTCATTGTTTTCACGAGCAAAGGTTGCTTGTTCGTAATATAAAATTTCTGTTAAATGTTTATCGGTATCGATTATAACAATTTAAGTGTAAGGTAACACACAATTGGATTTCATGAATTTTGTTTTGAGTATGTTTTTGACAATGAATATTTATTGAAGCATCGGTCTTTGGACTGTTCGTTTTGATAAATCCTGGCCAATAACATCTTTCGGAAGAAATACAGTGTTTGTATGAAATCGTGTAGATTATTTTGTTCTAGTTACTATAAATAAAAATCAACAATCAATATTACGTCACAAACTTAACGTAAACCTTTTTTATTGGCTTCTTTTCTTTTTGGTGTACTAAGCAGTTAATTTAAAAATTAAAAGGAAAAAATGGAAAATGCAAAGAAAAGGTTCCTATTTCATCCGCGACACTGCAACGGCTTCGACAAAATAATAATGCTAATTACTTGTTATGTATATTTATATATTTATATATATATATATATATATATATATATATATATATATATATATATATATATATATATATATATATATTGCTTTAGTAGTAATTTTGTTTTGCTGCAACTTTTTTTTTTTTTAAGGGGGCCGATGAGATGTAACCTTAGTGCGTAAAATATATGAAGTGCCATTATAAAAAAAAAAAAAATCCGTTGTCTAGCTACCGTTACGAATGATTATTGATTACGACCGTTACATGTTTTTTTAGTGAAAAAGTAAAATTATAAAATAGTAAATACAAGACCTTCATATATTCAAAAGAAAGAGTACAAACTACTCTGCCGGATTTAGGACGTCCGGAATAAAACTCAGGCTGGCGCCCATATCAAAAATACTCCTGAATCTCTACTAGCCGATGCCGCACGGGAACCAGCTTCGTCCTGATGTGATTAAGTACCCCTTTTATATTCATTCTCTAAATATTTGTAATTGTTTAATTTTCAAACGTTATGCTTATGATAACAGTAGTTCAAATTATATTTTAAATTAATCTAAGTTAGTTTTTTTTAAATTGTATTTGGCTCCAAATGCCCAGTTAAGAGTTCCAAAAATTTGTAAATAAAAATTGTTAATATTAGAATATAATTTTGTAATTTCGTCCTCACTATTTGTATTAGCTTCTAAGGTAAACCTACCCCGACTCCGCCTTGAGAGCTAGTTGAAGCATTTTATTTTGATTCTTCGTTATAAAAATCGTTACAATATATATATATATATATATATATATATATATATATATATATATATATATATATATATATATATATATATATATATATATAATATATATATATATATATATATATATATATATATATATTTATATATATATATATATATATATATATATATATATATATATATATATATATATATATATATATATATATATATATATAATATATAATATATGTATAAATATGTGTATATATATATATATGTATATATATATATATGTATATATATATATATATATATATATATATATATATATACATATATATATATATATATATATATATATATATATATATATATATATACATATATATATATATATATATATATATATATATATATATATATATATATATATATATTATATATATATATATATATATAATATATATATATATATATATATATATATATATATATATATATATATATATATTATATAGTATATATATATATATATATATATATATATATATATATATATATATATATATATATATATATATATATATATATATATATATATATATAGGGTGGCCCATTATATATCCTCGAATATCTCCGCCTTGCAAATTAAATAACAGTACAGAGTAAGAGTTTCCCAAGTGTGTTACAGTTTCTACGGATTTCGTTCGAAATTTATATTTCGGTAGATCAAATGAATACAAATTAGGTTCTGAATTTTTTTTTGGAAATTTTTTTTTTAATTTTAAGGAATGGAATTTTTTTTAAATGTAGCTGATAAATAGAGCTATCCAAATATATTAAAAAAAATTAATTTTCGTTTATTTTATGTATGAAATATTAAGTTTATAATAAACAAATTAATTTTTTTTCATGTTTTTCATGTGCTACATGATTTTTTATTTCTCCACAAGTTTGTTAAAGACTTCCTCTTCCAACTGCAAAAATAAAAATTTCCTGCCCGTAATTAGTAACTGAGTTATAGTGACTCTCGCGAGACACTAATGTCAAGGCTCAAGGAAACTACCGCGCGAGCTGTTCACCTTATTCAAGTGTTTGGGGTGCAACGGACATGATATAAAGGAATATGATAAGAAGTTTTCTGATACATATATATATATATATATATATATATATATATATATATATATATATATATATATACATATATATATATATATATATATATATATATATATATATATATATATATATATATATATATACATATATATATATATATATATATATATATATATATATATATATATATATATATATATATATATATATATATATATATATCGCGCAAACGAGATTGATGGTAAGGGTTGTCAAGCAAGCAGAGATAACCGACACATATGCCTTCGAAATATATAATAATGCAAGAGACAGACTATTAGAATTAGTATCATAAAACTATGTACCTACCACTTCCACAATAAATTTCTTTCCTATATCATTCCATGAAACGCCATTGCCATCGGCTTTTAGTCGTTTAATTATACTATCTTCCTTATCGCGATGTTTTTTACGCAGCATGGTAGAAATATATGTTGTATAATGGGGTTCTTGTTGGATGCTTTTTCTTCTTCTTATTTAACTTTTTCAATCATCGATGAAACCGCCCTTATTTTCATAGCAAGTATGGGAATTTACAGGTTTCTGCTACTGGTCCTCGAATTATAAATATCTCTGTAGAGTTTTATGATATAATGACCATTTATCATGATCAAATAGTTTTTCCGAATACATAAAAACTAATTAGCATCATTATTTTGTCGAAGCCGTTGCAGAGTCGCGGATGAAATAGGAACCTTTTCTTTGCATTTTCCATTTTTTCCTTTTAATTTTTAAATAAACTGCTTAGTACACCAAAAAGAAAAGGAGCTTATAAAAAAGGTTTATGTTAAGTTTATGACGTAATATTGATTGTTGATTTTTATTTATAGTAACTAGAACAAAATAATCTACAAGATTTCATACAAACAATGTATTTCTTTTCAATCAGTTCCTATTAACAAGGAAGCCCGATGAGCTGGTATAGTTTAAGCACATTTGTTATACCGTATCATATATAAATAATTTAATTTTCTCTTAAGCTATTAGGCATTTCTCTCTCTCTCTCGGTCTCTCTTAAATTTCGCTTACAAAATTTTTACATAAATGATATGAAAATCAAATAAATAGGTACGCAGTTGTGCATTTAACCACTCGCGTTCACACTCACACACGCACACACGTGCACAGTCTCACACGCACAATCGGACACACGTTATCCGAAATCTATACGATGATACACCTTTTCAGTAGCTATTTTCCTTATAACATTATGGTCAAATATTTATGTTTGCGTAAAAATCTTAAAGAACATAAATAAAACAGGAATGCGGACACTATAATTCAAAATTTACATTAATCTGTCGGTAAAATTCAAAATTCATACTTATTACAAATTTCTTGAATTCGAAAGAAATTTATTTGATACCACAGAAAAAAACAGCTTGGCACATTGTTATAGCTGGAGACCTACACATGGTGACAGGCAAACAATACTTTTCATAGTTAAATTTATTTGTATTAATTATTGCATTTCTTTTATTTGTCGCATTTTTTACATTTTCACTATAGTACGATATAGGAATCTCATATGGGAACGACTTAGGACACGGCACAAGTTAACATTAAAAATAAAAATAATCAAATATTGAATAAAATCAATACAATCTCGTTTCGACCAAACGATTATATATATTCTTCTGAATTTATATTTAATAAGAAACATAATTTTATCAATAATTAACTTGCAATATTTACATCCAAACATATGCAGAAAATTATAAAAAAAATTGAAAAAAACTAACTTGATGCGAGGATTTATAACAAACCACTTTTATAGCAGAAAATGACACTTAAAACATTTGGTTGACTCAGATTTATATTTCTTTTTGGTTGTATGCGCGGTTGTCTGCGCAGTTCGTTCAGAACTCGAGTGGTACGATTTAAGCACTGGATATATATATATATATATATATATATATATATATATATATATATATATATATATATATATATATATATGTGTATATATATATATATATATATATATATATATATATATATATATATATATATATATATATATATATATATATATATTTATGTATATATAATATATATATATATATTTATGTATATATATATATATATATATATATATATATATATATATATATATATATATATATATATATATTTAATTGCCACTTAAATCACTTAGTGAACCGAAATTATATTCGTTAATTTCGTTATTTTGGCAATCCTACCGACTGCGCCAGTTAACTTTTTGAACAACCGCAAAGTATTTTAAAAAAGATCTATTCAAAATACAAGATAGCACAATGCTACAGTTACAAGACTTAATTCTGACTAACTAAGTTATACAATGCTAAGACTATTTATGTTACATTATGTTATATGATCAGTTTGGAATCTCGCTGAATCTGCATGTTAATTGATGTATGTGACAATATAACTGCTCCCTTCTCAAAATGAAGCTGGTAGCTCGATGGCTTCTACGTTTTCCAATATAATTTTTTGTTTTAATTTTTGTTTTTTATTAATTATATATTTGATTAGCAGATATATACTAACAATTAAAATTGTAATATATAATATTATTGTCCATATGCTTGGCACGTGAATGTTTACTTGTTCTTCTTTAATAACCGTAGGTGAATTAGTTATGATGTCTTTTAATTTCAATGTTTTTAGATTTATAGTAAAGTTGGAAATTTTATTGACTTTTAATTTGAATAGTAGTTCCGGTAGCAATATAGGTTTGCCATATGTTTTAGTTTGATACGTTAGTTTTTGTTTTTTGAAGTAAATGTCACAATTATTTTCTTCTTGAATTAAATATTTTCCGGTCAATGATTTAATGTCGGTTCCTTGGGGACATTTTATGGTAATTTTCTCTTCTGTGGGAAATACTCCAAGATATTGGTTGATTTCTGTTATCACTTCTACGTGGTTTTTAATGATATTTAACTTTGTATATTGGGATTGTCTTGAATTTTCTTCTAGTAAGATTTGCTCTTCACAAGTTTCTTTTTGGTGAGTGTAGAATTGATTAGGACATTGATATACTTTGCCTCGAGTACAAATGTCGCTCAGAGATTTAATTTCATTATCTTTTGATTTTAGGAAGTATCTGACATCGGGAATTATTGTTACAATTTCTGATTCTTGTATGGTAGGTAACGGATAAAGGTAGTAGAGTGCGAATTCTTTTTCGTAATTGATAGGGACAGCTATAAAGTAAGTAATTCGTAAGGAATCAATTTTGCAATTTACTTTTAACAGTGATTCGTATTCTAATATGTTTTCGCGATTTGGTTCGTATGGTATCTGATATAGAGTAATGATATTCTCTGTAGTTCTACTAATAGTTCGTCATGGTTTATGATACTAGGGTGTAGAATTCTTAACTTGCAAAATGTTATAGAATTTTCGATATCCTGTAAAATATTCAGGATAGTGTTATAGAATATTATTAATTGATTATATAAGTCTTTTGCAAATAATATATCTACTTGTTCTAGATTTCTTTTGGCAATTTCATTAAGTTGTAAGATTCGTGATTTTAAAACTATTTCGTTATGCTGTATATCTCGTACTGTATCGTTCAAATTATTTATAATTTGGTGGTTTACTGAGTAGGCTAGTTATAATTGGTTTTTAAATGATGCTCGTTATCTTGTAAGTGTCCAAGAATTTTATTATATCGTTCACCATCTTCTGCGTCTAAATGACCAGTTACAAATTTGAATATTTTTCCTAATCCGTCGATAAGGCCTCTTTTGGATTTAGTGTTACTTGAGTGATATTTAATATTATTAAATGTTTGTTCTATGGTTAGTTGCAGGAATAGAATTATTTTATTATGGTTGTTTAGTTTGTTGGCGTATATCGTATTATTAATAATTTTTAGCAGTTGAAAAAGTAACGGATACGGCAGGGATCGAACCCGCGACCATCGGTTTCGCGCCGATCGCTCTAACCAACTCAGCTACGCATCCACTGACCACAACCGTCCCTTTTTAGTTAGAGCGATCGGCGCGAAACCGATGGTCGCGGGTTCGATCCCTGCCGTATCCGTTACTTCTTCAACTGCTAAAAATTATTCTTAGCATGTACCTTAACGTGAATTTCGTTGAATATAGTAACCATATAATTTCTATTTCATGTACTGTGCGGTATTTCCGTACCTAGTAGCCTACGTTACAATTATTCGTTGTCAATATCACTGTGTGAAGTCTTCGAACGCATTTGTTAACACTTGGCAATTGAAGCAGTTGAAAAAGGGACGGTTGTGGTCAGTAGATGCGTAGCTGAGTTGGTTAGAGCGATCGGCGCGAAACCGATGGTCGCGGGTTCGATCCCTGCCGTATCCGTTACTTTTTCAACTGCTAAAAATTATTCTTAGCATGTACCTTAACGTGAATTTCGTTGAATATAGTAACCATATAATTTCTATTTCATGTACTGTGCGGTATTTCCGTACCTAGTAGCCTACGTTACAATTATTCGTTGTCAATATCACTGTGTGAAGTCTTCAAACGTATTTGTTAACACTTGGCAATTGAAGCAGTTGAAAAAGGGACGGTTGTGGTCAGTGGATGCGTAGCTGAGTTGGTTAGAGCGATCGGCGCGAAACCGACGGTCGCGGGTTCGATCCCTGCCGTATCCGTTACTTTTTCAACTGCTAAAAATTATTCGTAGCATGTACCTTAACGTCAATTTCGTTGAATATAGTAACCATATAATTTCTATTTCATGTACTGTGCGGTATTTCCGTACCTAGTAGCCTACGTTACAATTATTCGTTGTCAATATCACTGTGTGAAGTCTTCGAACGTATTTGTTAACACTTGGCAATTGAAGCAGTTGAAAAAGGGACGGTTGTGGTCAGTGGATGCGTAGCTGAGTTGGTTAGAGCGATCGGCGCGAAACCGAGTCGGAGTCTTAACTTCATACAGTGTGAACGTATTTTACTAAACCAACAGTGTGTGCAGAGAAGACATTCTTTATTTATTTGTTATAAATATATAAATTTTAGTTTGTTATTAACAAACAAAAACGAACTATTTGAGTTCAACGACACAAATAGTGTGTTCCGAACCAACTTGGCCCTTATAACAAGGAACATTAAGAAAACCTTCTACACCAACCCTACTGAGCTCACCATAGTGGACTCACCAACCCCATCGTCATCACTTGAGAGTCTTCCGGTCTCATTTGACTTCTCCAGCCAGGAACCATTTCCACAAATAGACCTCGACTCGAGCGAGGAGACTATTGTCCCGATGGAGGAAGACGATCCCCCTAACCGACAAGGCCGCGCTAACCAAACCTTCAGGGTAAGCAAATCATTTGCCCCCAAGGCACAGGTACGTCCAAGGGAGGAAGCTTCGACGGATGAACGAAACTACAAAATCCCACGGAAAACCACAAAACCCCGTACAAAAACCAACCCCACCTACACATTTAACTAATAAATTCCATGTGCTGACGGACAACGACGACTCGGAGAGTGAAGATGAACCGAAAGAAGAACAAACTAAAAAACAACGCCCCCCGCCACCCATAATCATACCAGCAGACCCCATCAACGGAAACGACCTCTCCGCATTTATTAAAAAATTTGCCAACAACGACTACCACATTAAATATACCAACAACAACACGAACATATACATACATAAAGAGACCGACAGACAAAACCTTATTAAGGAAATAAACCTAGACAATGACTTCCAATACTACACTTACACAAACAGACAGACAAAAACACACGCAT
>CALYJB010000174.1:185000-265000 GCA_944738965.1 Nebria brevicollis
AACAACAAACAACAAACAACAAACAACAAACAACAAACAACAAACAACAAACAACAAACAACAAACAACAAACAACAAACAACAAACAACAAACAACAAACAACAAACAACAAACAACAAACAACAAACAACAAGCAACAAGCAACAAGCAACAAGCAACAAGCAACAAGCAACAAGCAACAAGCAACAAACAACAAACAACAAACAACAAACAACAAACAACAAACAACAAACAACAAACCAGACATTGCACGGTGCACCAGGTGTGCAGAATAGCAACCGATATCGCGACTCAATTCAACAAACATAAAGTCACGGTCATGACTCTACTGGACATAGAAAAAGCCTTCGATACGGTCTGGACAGTAGGGCTCATGGCCAAACTCATATCCTTCCAATTCCCTACCACATTAATCAAACTAATATTCTCATACCTCTCAAACCGATCCTTCTCAACCAAAATTAACTCCACACATTCAACCCCTAAACCCATAGTAGCAGGAATCCCACAAGGCAGCGTCCTTGGCCCCAAACTCTTCAACCTTTACATCAGTGACATCCCCACCTTCCCGAACACACGCATAGCACAATACGCAGACGACACCGCTATCTACACTCACCCTTTCAACGCACAAATAGCTACTAAAAAAACACAAATACACATAAACATATTAGAACAATACTGGTAAAAGTGGAAAATTAACATTAACACAGCCAAAACGGAAACCATAGTCTTCATACGTAAATTCACAAACAACACAATTCACACACCACTAAAAATATAATCACAAAAAATCACACCCATGAACACAGTCAAATACTTAGGAATACATCTACACAGAACGCTAAAACACGGCCAACACATGAAACATGCATTAATGAAAGCCCACGCCGTCCTGTCCAAACTTTATCCTCTACTCATCAAAAACAGCTCACTTTCCATAAAAAACAAACTTCTCATTTACACCGCAATCATTCGCCCAATCATCACCTACGCAGCCCCAGTCTGGTGTAACGCACCGGTCACCACCACACTACCCTTGCAACGCCTCCAAAATAAGTGCCTTCGGCTGGCCACCAGCTCTGATAGATACACCCGAATAACACAACTACACGAAGACACTAACATACCATACATTACAGATTACATACAAGAAACATCACAAAAATTTTACAAAAACACACAATATAATTCAAACACACTTATAAAAAACATAACACTTACCCGCGACAACAACACTACATGTAAACTCAAACACAAGCTACCCTATCAAAACTTACCCATATTTCTAGAGGGGTTTTATGAGCAGAACACATAACACTAACACGCACAACAACACTGTACTCCACTAACACACACGCACACTACACAACACAAAACAAAACATACTTTCATACACAAATCTGTTCATCCATCACCAACAAACATGTATATATTTTAAATTAGTTAAGTTAGTTTGTAAGTTTTAACAAAAATATTGTTTTCAATATATTAAATGGGTTTTCTGGCACCTCCTTTCCCACTAAACACAATCCCAACACACAATGTACAACAAAAATTTATAACAAATACAATCACACAATGTTCAAGCGCACAACGCAATAACACTCATACACAGATATACACTCCCCTTGTGAGTAGGAGCTCTGACAAAACCAACCATGTTGTCCACACATTAGTATATAAGTATTATTGTAACAAAACAAAAACAAATAAAGAACATTGAAAATGAAAATGAAATGGCGCGAAACCGATGGTCGCGGGTTCGATCCCTGCCGTATCCGTTACTTTTTCAACTGCTAAAAATTATCCTTAGCATGTACCTTAACGTGAATTTCGTTGAATATAGTAACCATATAATTTCTATAGTATTATTAGTTGTACTTAATTTTAAGTTTTCGTATTGAATATTTAAGTCGTTGTATGCGTCAAGAAGTTGTGTCAGGTCATAGTAATGAATGATTGTATGTTTTGTTTTTTCTAATTTAGCAATACCCAAATTTATAGGTATGATGCCTTGGTTTTCTGTTATGTTTTTGATTTCTTGCCCTTGTCCGAGTCCGAATGCGAACAACCTGGAAGAATTTCAAATTGGTAGGTTCCTGTTCTAGGTCTTTTTATGTTAGATAGGTGTATTTTTTCTGTAGTGTTACCGTGTCTCGTATTTATTTTGGCGGTTTTTAAATTTTTATTTACTCTTTTTAATTTTTCTGCTTTGTATTTATTGCACGTTTTTTGTTGTTTTTGTCTGTTGTTTACGTGTACAAGTTCGGGGATATGTGGTAATTCTTCTTTAGTTTCGTTTAATTTGCTTATAACCTTTTCTTTATTTTATTGAATTTTGTCATTTAAATTTTGATAAAGTAGCTTTACTTTATTTCTATGTTTAAGTATATAATTATTTATTAATTGTTTGTCAATTTCTATGTTGAATGGGGATTTTAAGTCTAAGTGTCCTGTTATTATTTCGCATGGTTTTAGTTTAGTTACTGAGTGTATTGTGTTGTTGTAGGATAATAAGGCGTAGTTAACTTTAATTTCTATGGGTTCATTTTTGTATTCTGCTTGATTATTAAATAATCGAATGTGTTCGATAAGGGTAGAATGGAATCGTTCTACTATTCCATTAGATTCGGGGTGTTGGGAACTAATGAAGTGCTTTGTTACTTTATGTAGTTCTAGTAATTCTTTAACCAGTGAATTTTTAAATTCTAACCCGTTATCTGATATTATTTTCTCGGGGATGCCATGATGAGTGAAGTATTTTATTAAATTGTTAGCGATTTGCTTGTGCATACTTTGAGAATGAATCTACTATTGTGAGAAATTTAGCTTTTTCTAAAGTAATACTGTCAATGTGTAATATTTCGAATGGCTTAGTTGCTGTTGGTGTGACATTAAATTTTAAATTGAGGGGTCTTCGGTCATATTTAGTAATTTGGCAAATTTCGCAATTTTTAATATAAGTTGTGTTGGCCAGTAATAATGTTGCTTTATACGTGTTTCTGTATCATCAATACCTCTGTGGTTTGTTTTACTTTCATGGAAATTTTTTATTATTTGTGTTATTTCGCCTTCATCAGAGATATCCTCTAAATATTTTGTACATTTAATCATTTTTATTTCTGTATTGTTTTTAAAATGTTTTTGTAGAATAGTGCTGAAATTTCGTATAATTGGCTTACATTTTCGAAATAAGGATAATATTTTATTTTTGGTACTATGAATTCTTTGATAAAGTTGATTATTTCTTGTTCGTAATTATTTTTAGAAAATTGTATTGCTATTCGTTGTTTGTTTTTATATAGTCTAGTGAGAATTGGGTTAGCAGGGTTAAATTCAACTTCAGAAATAATAACTTGATTTTTACCGTGGTTTACAGGGCAATCTATTATAGGGATGCCTATTATAGGATTTTCTTGGTTTGAATGTATTGTATTGTCACTGTCAGTTGATGCGTCGTCGTCTAAGTTTCTAGTAGTTTTATCTACTTCGACTATAAGTGATTGATTATCTTCCGCATTATTAATTTTTGGGTCAAGTTGTTTGTTAAAGTCTTCCATGTATTTGAAAAATGCATCTGTGTTGTCTGTTTCATTTATATTGAGTTCTATTTTGTTACTTGGTGTTTTAAAGACAGTAATTTGTATTTCATTATTTTCAAAAATGTATTGTAACATGGATTTAACATCTGACCAATTTAGCATATCTTTTCCACAGGCTAATTTTGGGATACTCAAGTTATTGATGTTATTTTTTATACAAAAATGTTTTAAATTGAATAAGCAATAGAATATGTCTTGGTTGCTTGGTTTATCAAAATACCGGTTTTTTGTTATTAGGTATATTATTAATTTTTTGAAATATTACATTATGAAGTTCCGGATTTTGGGATTTTAGTTTATTTAAATTGTTGAATATTTTTGAGAATTGTTTAGCGATACCTGATGACATTTTCAAATCTTTGCTGACACAATGTGCTATGTTATTATTAGATGGAGTGACGAATAAGTTTCCCTCTATTTCTAAAATGTTATTGTTGTTAATATTGTTTACTGCTTTATTAGTTAAATAATTTTGATATTGTGTTAACGGGGATAATTTATCTTGAGTGTCTTTTAATTTGTTATTTTGAGTGTTATGGTCATACGGGATGCGGCTTAAAGCGTCGGCATTTGTATTTAATTTTCCTTTTTTGTAAATTATTTCATAATCAAATTTTTCAAGTTTTAACCGCCATCTGATTAGTTTTTGACTACATTGCTTTAGTGAAAATAGTCATTGAAGTGGACTATGATCAGTATAAATTTTAAATTTGATAGGGTCTGAAATATTGTGTTGCCCAGATTATGGCTAGAAGTTCTTTCTCAGTAGTTTATCTCAGAACTGTTCAAGGTTCTGCTAGCGTAAGCAACTGGAGGGTCATTGCCAATGTGGCCTTGTGACAACACGGCACCGATTGCTAAATTGCTGGCATCGCACGTTAGATTAAATTCTTTTGTTAAGTCAGGGTACTGTAAAAGTGGTTCGTTAATTAGTAGATGTTTACATGTCTCAAAACATTTTATATAATCATGATCTTCGATATTTATTATTGCGTCTTTCTTTAAACATTTGGGTAACGGTTTCGTAATTTTAGCGAAATCTTTTATGAATTTTCTATAATATCCTAAGAGTCCGAGAAATCCTTTTATTTGTTTAGTGGTTTTTGGAATGGGGTAATTTTGAATAGCTATAATTTTATCTGGGTTTGGTTTAACACCATCAGGAGTAACAATATGGCCTAAGTACGCTACTTCTTTCTTTAGGAATTCTGATTTGTCTAGCTGAATCTAAAAATTTGAATTTCTGAGTCGGTCAAACACTAATTTTAAATTGTTAATATGTTCTTGCAGGCTTGTACTGAATATAATGATATCGTCTAAATATACTAAGCATTTTTGGTTGGTTAGTCCTCTTAAAATATTGTCCATGACTCGTTGAAATGTTGCCGGAGCATTTTTTAATCCAAACGGCATGCGTAAAAATTCGTAATGTCCGTTTTCGGTGTTAAAAGCGGTCTTTGTTCATTTCTATCTGGTGGAATCCAGAAGCTAGATCTAGGGTGGTAAAATAATGACAACGTCCGAGTTTATCAAGCAAGTCAGTTATATTAGGTAAGGGATATTTATCGCCAATAGTTTTGTCGTTTAGTTTCCTGTAATCCACAACAATTCGCCATTTACGCTTTCCGGTAGCGTCTAATTTTTTTGGAACTATCCAAATAGGTGAAGACCAGGGTGAGTTCGATGGCCTAATTATTTTTTGATCTAACATTTTCTTAATTTGTTGGCTAACTTCTTGTTTGTGAATTTGAGGATACCTATAAGTTTTAGTGTAAATTGGAATTTCGTCTCTGGTTTTTATTATATGTTTGATTTGGTTTGTAAATGATAGCTTGTTATCTTCGAAATGAAATATGTCTGAATATTCTTTTATTAATTTATCTATTGCAAATTTTTCAACTGTGTTCATGTGGTCTGTTCGTATTTTGGATATGTCAAATTTTATTTTGTTTGATTGTAAGTGATTCAAATTTGGGCTTGAGTATGTTACATAGTTATCAAATTTATCTACTATTATAGGGTTTACTATGTTTAATTTTTCTTTCGTGTCTATAGGATTTATTACTGTGCATAAGGCTAAATAAATTTTTTGCAACGGTCACACAATCTGGGATTATTAAATTGTCTATTCTATGCTGAGGTATGATTACAGTTCCATTATTTAAATTAACTTTGATTTGAATAATTTTTTCTGATGTCGGGTCTATTGTAATTGTATCTGTACTTGATATAATATTTGTATTTATTTTGGTTTTAAGATCGTGATATTGAATTTTTATTTTGCAATTTGGTGTTATGATCAAGTCATTATGCATGTCGATTAATATTTTTAAGTTATCGACTCCTAATAGTATATCAAATTGATCGTGAAAATTACAAATATGGTATTTTAATGGAGTATAATTTTGTATTTTAAATATAAAATAAAAGGTGCACACCCCAGGCATATGCAAATCTTAAGTTTAAAGTTTCATAATTTTAGCTTCAACTGTTTAGGCTGTAGAGAACATACACACACACACACATACAGACACACACACACACACACACACACACACACAGATGGATGTCATTCCAAAAATAGTTGGAATCGATTCAGGGAAGGTCAAAACGTATATTTCCGTTGAAATCTCGAGATCGAAATTTTTTATGATTACAATACTTACTTATACTGCGTATAAGAAAGTAAAAATAAATTCAAAATATATCCCGAATATTTTCAAATTCAAACAGCCAATGCCATCTCTCATGGAAATTATTACACTTTTGCATATCTATTTAATATAAAATTAAAATGTCACATTTATGAATTTCACAAAGATTTCAATATTGTAATAGGTAACTGTGGCTTAAGATTATTATGAGCAATTATAGACTACCCTAATGAAACGATTAGATTATTAAATAAACTTAAGTTGAAATTTAGTTATTTCCACCAAAATAATTTGGAATTTAATTTTCACGAATCTTGCGATAAAGTAAATCTCAGAACAGAACATCTAAATGATATAGAAATTAACCATTTAAATAAATTGATAAAAGAATTTCAAGATTTAACTATTTCCGAAAATCAAAATCTCACCTTCACTAACAAAATCAAACATAAAATTAATTTATACGACGAAACACCCGTATATCAAAGATCTTATAAATACCCTATAATTTATAAGGATGAAGTAAATTCTCAAATTAATAAATTGCTAGTTGACAAAATAATTAGACATTCATATTCACCTTGGAGTAGTCCAATTTAAATTTTAACCAAAAAGCAAAACGCCTCAGGAAAAGAAAAATTTAGAATGGTGATAGATTATAGGAAATTAAACTCCAAAACAATAGACGACAAATTTCCCATCCCTGATATAACAGAAATTCTTGACAAACTAGGAAAAGCGAACTATTTTACGACTATTGACCTTATCAGCGGTTTTCATCAGATAGATATGGATCACGGTTCTATAGAGTAAACAGACCAGGGTCATTTTGAATTCCTCAGAATGCCTTTTGGGTTGAAAAATGCCCCAAGTAGATTTCAATGGCTAATGAACTTCGTGCTCAAGGATCTGATAAACAAAATATGTTTTGTCAACCTAGATGACATTATTATATTAGGAACCTCCTTACAAGAACACATTCAAAACATTAAAACCATTTTTCAAAGATTAAAGGAAGCTAACCTAAAGATACAACTAGACAAAAGCGAATTTCTACGGAAAGAAGTCGCTTACCTTGGCTATTTAATCACCACTGAAGGTATAAAACCAAACCCTAGTAAAATTGAAATTATAAAAAAATTTCCAATTCCAAAATCACCCAAAGAAATTAAATCACTTCTTGGTCTACTTGGTTACTATCGAAGATTCATCAAAGACTTCGCTAAATTAACAAAACCCCTCACTAGATGTCTTAAGAAAATTGTCAAAATTAACATTGAGGATAAAGAATATATTTCCTGGTTTGAAAAAGTAAATTGCTACTCTCAAATTCACCAATATCACAATACCCAAACTTTTCCAAACAATTTAGATTAACCACCGACGCTTCGAACTTTGCATTAGGCGCAGTGCTTTCACAAAATATTGAAGGAAAAGATTTACCTATAGCATACGCAAGTAGAACGCTCAACGAACACGAGATTAACTATTCCACCACTGAAAAAGAACTACTGGCGATAATTTGGTCTATTAAACATTTCCACCCTTACCTATATGGAAACAAATTCAAATTAATAACCGACCATAAACCCTTAATTTGGCTGAATAGTTTGAAAGAACCCAATCAGAAATTAATAAGATGGAAACTCAAGCTATGCGAATATAACTATGATATCGAATACCAAAAAGGTAAACAAAATTATGTCGCGGATTACCTGTCCCGAATTCCAAAATCTTTTGCAATAAATTACTTAAACACGAATATTTTCGATCACTCAGAACTCATAACACACTGTATATCTAAAGACTTTAAAATGAGCCAAGCTTTTGCCAAACAAATTAATGAAAAATTCAAAACAACAATTAACTTAGACAAAATTAAAATTCAAGGAAAAATAGCTATTCAAATGTCACCAAAACCGATTATTCATTTAATAACAAAAAAATAATTATTACGACAAAGCAAATTTAAAAGATATAGAAACTTGCCTGAAACAATTAAGAGAATATTTACTTCAAAATAATATTAATTCTATCAATATGCCTAAATTAGATAAACAGAATTGGTACGACATAGAAATTTTACTAATACAAACCTTTCAAATTACCAATATACAAATAAACGTTTTCACCCCAGACACCCTTCAAAATTATGCAAACTCTGTTATCGCTGAAAAAGACACCGATAGCTGCACACAACACTCTGACGATGAGTCACCGATAAACGGTCTTCATTATGAAGAAATCCCCGTAAATTTTGGCAAAAATCAGATAATATTTAAAGAAACGAATTCAAAAAACAGTACATGTACCTTAATAAAAATGCCTGCGAAAACGCTTTATTACAAATCCTAAAAGAATATTGTGTACCGGGCATTAAATATCATTGTATAGTACCTGAAAATTTTCAAAACACATTCAATTCCCTATTACGTGTACATTTTAAACCTGGAACCTATAAATTAATTAACTGCCAATCGCATCTAGAAGATATCGAATTATCTGATGAACAAATAGAATTAATTCAAAACTATCACCTTGGTAAAACGAACCATCGAGGCATAGTAGAAACTTACAACAAATTAAAACAGAAATACTATTGGCCTAATATGCAAATATCTATATCAAAATTTATAAATAACTGTGAGACATGCCAAGAAAATAAATACGAAAGAAATCCAACTAAAATTCCTATACTGAAAACACCCACAGCATCAAAACCACTAGAAGTAATTCGCATAGATATATTGTCCTTAAGGAAATAAAAATTCTTAACGATAATTGATAGTTTTTCTAAGCATGCCCAAATTTATCATTTGCCCAAAATTAATACCTTAACTATAGTCCTAAAATTAATAAAATATTTTGCAATTTTCGGATACCCTAGTTTTATTATTTCAGATGACGGTTTACAATTCAACAATCAACTAATTTATAATTTTCTATCAACAAAGAAAATTCGTATACACCTTATAAGCGTAAACACCCCTAAAAGTAATGGTGATATTGAAAGATTTCCTTCCACCATCATAGAACACATGAGAATCTTAGAGCAAAATAAAGATTTTAACGATTTAGGCACCAGTAACAAAGTTCGATACGCTCTTAAAGCTTATAACCAATAATAACAGATAACTATATTCAAACACACAAAGATATCATGGATAAAGTCTACAAAGAAACCAAAGCTTTGCTAGAAGGAAATAAATTGAAATACGCTACCTCAAAAGTAAACAGTTATAAACTACACAAAAAGGTCTACGAACAGCAAGCTAAGAGAAATACCGGGAAAATCAAAAAACCTGCTTATAAACAACAAGTAGTCAAAACCTACATAAAAGACAAGGCACAAATACTAACAGAAAAAAAAAGATAAAAATTGATAAGTTAAAACCATACCGCAAATTTACAGAATCCTGCGAACAATCGCAACCATCAAC
Organism: Nebria brevicollis; assembly: GCA_944738965.1. Classification (NCBI taxonomy): domain Eukaryota; kingdom Metazoa; phylum Arthropoda; class Insecta; order Coleoptera; family Carabidae; genus Nebria; species Nebria brevicollis. Next base: position 194,701 of record CALYJB010000174.1, read on the forward strand.
GTCAAAGACGAAAGAGACAATCCCGGAATCAACATCTTAAAATTAGGAAAGGCCCTAATTTCAACTAATAATAAGTGTAATTACGTAAATCTTAAACTAAATAAAATTAAAGAATCTTATAGTAATCTCACGCTACATTATAATAAAGTAGAGTCAGAAATTACCAAAAAATATAACAATAAACAAATAAAATATTTATATAATAACTTCATAATGCTAGAAAACTTCTTAGAGATAATTAATAAGAAAATACAAATCCTTTTGGATGGCAATAGTAAAGACAAACGAGGACTAATAAACGCATTAGGCTCTATTGTTAAAAGTATTACCGGAAACCTAGACTCTGCAGATGAAGAAAAATACGACGATGCTCTAAAATCAATAAACGAAAATCAAAACATGCTCATAGATAATCTTAACCAAGTTATCGTATTCAATAATAATATTTCAAACTACTTCAATAAACAAATAGATAAAATAAACAATAATAACGAGATGATTCAAACCAAAATGAACGAACTAGAAAGCATTGTGAGCAAAATCAGAGATTATACCGATATGCTATATCTAGAAAGCATTATTACACAATTAGTATTCACACCAACCAATCTAATAAGTGTCATTAACGAAATTGAAACAACCTTTGCCTTTTGTGAAACAAATACACTCTATTTTGGTATACAACCTAGAGAAGAAATAAAAAAGGAAACTTATTACCGGATAATCTTAAAAACCTCATAATAAAAAATTGGCAGAACCAACAATTAGTTAAAACATATTGCAAATATGAAGAACTCGTTTTGAACATATTAATCGACATTCCTATTCCTCTCACAGAAACCGAACTCTTAAAATTTACACCTATTCTAACTGCACGCGAATGTAATTATGTAACCCTAAATATGCTAAAGGGATATTATTCAAAAACAAATGTAAAAATCAACTATTTAAATAAATGTACATTAGTAGAAGATAATTTACACATATGTACTCCAGGAAACATACTACCCGATAAGTGTTTAGAAAACATGTATTTTAATAGAAACAATAATAATTGCAAATATAGCAAACTTCTTAACCATAACGAAATAATCCCAATTCCCAACGCAAATATTGTATACCAATATTTACCCAATAAGGAATTAATGAACATTGAATGTGGTAATGAAATACAAGAGAAAGAAATTAGTCTTCTCATACAAAATTGCTTAATTAATAAAAAAAATGTTATATGAAAATTAACTTTGACAAAGTAATAATTTTAAATATCGATAATAATAAAAATAAATTAGTCAACAATAAGACATTAAACATAAAAAGTTTGGAGACAATTAAATTACCACTGCAAGAAATAACACATTTAAAAGAAAATTCTTTAATAGAATCACATTCAATATTCTACGATATTTTACTTTATGTAATATTTGTAATGCTTGTAATGCTATTAATTCATAAAATGTATTCTAAAATCATGTCAAAAATATGTAAACCTAAAATAAGAAAAGCATCTTTTCGACAATCATACGAAGAGAAAATTGTTTATCTACACACCCTCACCCAGGCAGAAAGCCACCTTGCATTTCATGCAGTTTCATACGTGATATAAGTAATATAAAAAGGAAAGCTACTGCTGTAATAAAAATATATTTTATTTTACTTACATATTGTTAACTGCTGATGATAAAAATCTGTTTAATTTGTCGAAAATCTTTGCATTGCTGGCCTGTAATGTAGCCATGTTCTTGTACAAAATAGATGAATTTGACTCTAAAAATAACAAGAAATGTATATATAAATATATATATATATATATATATATATATATATATATATATATATATATATATATATATATATATATATATATATATATATATATATATATATATATATATATATATATATTATATATATATATATATATATATATATATATATATATATATATATATATATACATAATGTATATATATATACCGGATGTCCCAAAACACAGGCTCATTCCCCAAAAATATTTTATTGCAGCAATTACATTTATTTTATAAACGTACTTTTATATACAGTCATATTCACGTCAACCACAATTGTCAGCGCATATTCAAATTGCCCAGCGGTTGGGTTTGTACCTTTTTTGACCTTTCATTTTGCCCGAACCATCGGTATAAAAAAAAGGTTCACTAACCCTCATAAATTGCCTAGTTTTACGAGAAGTACGTATTAAACAGGAAGCTTAGAAATTGGAACATTTCCGCGAAATTATTATTACAGGTAACAATGTATTAATAGGGAAAATACAGTTTAGTTTAAAGTTGATTATCATGGTCCAATAATAATAAATAAAATAATTTTATATTTTTACATTTAAATAAAATATCTAAGCATTTTTTATTCTTCTTATTTTTTGCCTTTGTGAATCTACCTTCTAAAATGCGGATTTCTTAAAATTTGAATTCGGGCAGGATGATTATACGATTTGACAGTCCAATGATTTGTGACACCAACCGCCGGGCAGTTAGAGTATGCGCCCAATTGTCCAATACTCATCTGGTATATAAACGTTGCCCTCATAAATGAAAACCGTTCCTTTATGTAGTTTGTTAGGCTGACATATAGAAGAACTATATAGAGCATGACCAAGAGTTCTTTATATGTTTAAGGTTTCTAAATTTTACCTTCAACTGCTGAACGCAGACACATACATCCGTCATTCCAACAATATTCAGATTAATTGGTATACGTCCGTTAAAATCTAGAATTTATTTTTTTAGTTTCTAATATGAAGTAATAAAGAAATATTTTAATCATGTGAAAAATCAATCTCGAGATTTTATCGGGTATACACTTTTTGATCTTCCCTGAATGGAGTCTGACTAATTTTGGAATTTTTTGTGTGTGTGTGTGCCTTTGAATTTGTGTGTGCGTGTGGCTCTGTGTACGGTATGCATGCCTCTGTGCGTGTATGTTTGTGTGTGTGGCTGCGTGTGCGAGGGCTGTCTGTGTGTGCGTGTGTTTGTGTGAAACTTTATACTAAAGATTTATATATGCCTAGGAAGAACACAACAAGAACGCCGGATGTTTACACGATTATTTCTTTTCTGCAATACCTTGATAATGATACTGTAAAAATATTTACAATAAAAATTAGAGGTATTAACATTTCGTACAACTTTTGTACGAAACAGTTTTTTAGGGAAAAGGTACCCGTTACAAGAAAAAGGTTATAAAATTCAATGTTATTATATTTATCTTTACATAAATAAAGTATATCAAATTAGGTAACACAGACAACTGTACCGCCGATCATTATCTCTTCTCTCCATATTTTGACTACTCGTACAATTACAATATACGTCTGGGTGGAGAGCAACGACCCTACCAAGCTGCCATTTGGTAGGTGGAAGGTTGTCCTGATTTATTAGAACCATGGTTCCAACTGAGTTATTTTGTGCAGCTCGTTTCCATTTATGTCTTTGTTCTCGTTGAAAAAGAAACTCTCTCTAACAACGGTTCCAGATGTCCTGTTTTCAAAATTGTATTATAGTTATTGAAATTGATCAAGTCGATAGATACGTAACTCTTACTTGCATTTAGGCCCAACCATTGATCTATAAAATCTTTCAATTAGGAAATGCGGAGTTGTTATTGCTTGTAAGTCATTATGACTGGATGTGTTTGAATATATCGGAAGTAAGTTCGGAAGCGCTTGGATGTGTGCAAGCGCAATGTTCCTCTCAGTAAATCGGTTTAAAGTAAAGCTTATTACTTTCCACCTCTATTTTTCATAATCTGCTAAATATGTTCAATGAGAGAACACGAAATAACGTATTATGTATAACCTTGGTCATTTTCACTTTTAGTGATATTTTCATCTACATGCATTCATTTGTAAATGTTTCAAAGTGTCGCGTTAAAGCTATGTGCCGTTATCACATGTTAAGGCTTACAATGTCTTGCGACACATCCATGAAATGCTGACAAAAAGATTTTATTTAAAGAGAGATAACTAGTTATAATAGGATTGCATTTGCTGTATAACTGATGTATAATATAACGTAAACTTAATAAACTTGTGGCGTCACCTCTGTCTATCATTCATTATAGAACGGGATGCGTAATTAATTCTTGGTTGCATACATGTTATCCTGATAATTTATCACAATTGCCAACTATTTACCTTGCAAGGTTTCTGCTCGAACTAGTGTTAAGGTAATAAAATAGAATGACGCTTGCCGAAGATTAAGCTAAACGATGTTCATCCAAAATTGAAGTGTAACCGCTAAAACAATTTGGATTAATCTTTTTGACAATTGTTTAAGATTAATTCTAAGGTGAAAAACACATGCATACGCATGTATGTCTTGCCGCTTGTTCAAATAATAGCCTTCTAAATATATTAAAAGTCACAAAACTAAACAACCAATATGGCGCCGTGGGCGGTCAACTTAGTTCCATTTTACATTCAAATACGATTGTGTAGGTAGTTTCTGCTAGAGTTGGCAGCACTGCGTTAAAACGCGTAACTAACGTATTATTATTATAAATCATTTGAATAAGATGTAAAATATGGTTGTTCTTATGTAAACTAAATAAAACCAACAATTGATATGGGCCAAGGAGCGCGATATACTAAGTAATAATTATTCTATTGTTCCATCGATTTCGATCCCAGTCGTCACTCGCGTCGACGTGTGTGTACAAAAAGACCATAAGTGGACACAAAATAAAAAAAATTACGGAGACAAAGTACGCCATAGAGAAGCTGAACGGCACAAATTATGCTTCATGGTCGTACTAAATGAGAATGGTGTTGACTGAGTGCGAACTCTGGTGAATTATAAATCCCGGAGATGATGAACCTGCTGAAACTGAATCCTCAAAAGAGAAAAAAGGATTTCATCTCAAACTTGCTCTTGCAGTCTGCGACGAACAGCAGATGCATATCCGCCAGCTGACAAATGCAAAGATGGTGCGGGAGAAACTTCAATGATTGTATGCTCCGACTGACAGCAAGATCCGAATAGTTCAACTGCGGCAAAAATTGTACTTGTGTACAATTTTGGATTACGAGTCAGTGGAGAGTTACTTGGGCCAAATTAACAAAACCGTTGCAGATTTAGCGATTATCCGCGACAAAATAGAGGATGGATATTTGGCAATGACGATTCTTTGCGGATTATCCGACGAGTGGGACACAGTAGTCTCCGCATTGTGTAACCTCCCAGAAGCAGACTTCACAAGGGCAATTGTCAAGAGGCGCCTTCTTGCCTAAGATGCACGGCGTACTGAAGGCAACGATATCAGACTCGTGTCGAAGATGAAGTATCAAGGAAACCGGATGGTACAGAAGTCAGGAAAGTCATCGGAAGGCACACCGGAAGACAGGAAGAAAGAACAGCACAAGAAGATGTCCTCGCAAAAGGGGAACCTCGTCTGTTTCAACTCTCAAGAAAGTGGTCACATCACCAGATTTTGTCCTGAGAAGAGGAAAGTCCACAAGTCTAGCGACAAGACTCAGATGGTAACGATGAGCGCCTACTGCGGGAACGTGAGAATCAATAGAGACAGTTGGATCATCGACTCCGGAGCCACTCATCAAATGAATTGAAGACTATTTCTCAGAAATCGACAAGAGGACAGCTACCGACGTCATTAACATGGCAGATGGCAGTACAACACCTTCTACCGGAAATAGTACGGTGAGTGCGAAACTTGTTGATAGTCTTTCTGATTTCCAGGAATTCGCAGCATAAACGGCGTGGCGGAACATTTTAACAGCATGCTTCTTGATTTAGTTCGAGCACAAATACGAGAAACCGACCTACCAAAGGGCTCCTTGCCTGAGCTAATATGCAGGGCGGCGTACGTGAGAAATCGCGATACAAATGGTCACGACAAGAAGTGTACTCCTTACCAATTATGGACCCGAAAAAAGCCGAGCGTTAGACACTTGCGAGCCGTAGGCTGCGACGTGTTTGTACACATTCCGATGCAAAAACGCAAGTCTAAGCTGTCAGCAAGAGCCGATTAAGGGTTGATGGTTGGGTACGCATTGCACGGTCGAGGATACCACATATGGACACCTGGAATGCGCGAGTTGATGAGTCGCATGACTGCGTGTTTGTCTAAAGATCTTCTGAAGAGGGCCTAGGGCAGAAGCATACGAAATTTTGCAAATCAACAGCTACTGCGATCAACGACCACGTGGAGGCTTCAACCATCAGGACTGAAGAAGAAGTAGACGAAGACTCGGATTCCGAAGAATTACAACAAGAAAAGGGCGAGGAAGTTCTGACGAACGACGATAAACCTGCAAATGCTGAAGCAACGGCAAGGAAGCGTATTAGACTTACAAGGAAACATCCCGAGGTGTATTTCACCAATTTTAATGATACTGTAGTATGTTGTAGTATGTGAGAAAATAATCGCAATGTAATTTTTTTTTCGGCCCGTTTTAACCTCTATGGGTTGAAAACCACCTCCATAAATTTTAACAAAACCAGGTAAACACGAATAACTCTAAAAATAAGATTTTTCAAAATAAACTTTAAATACAAAAGTTGCTAGGTTTAAAAAGGGTCATATAATCTTGACCTTCGTTTGACCTTGAAATTCATTTTCAACGTCAAATGATGGTTAAAACTGTATTTTTAAACACCTTAAAAGTTAAAACGGGCAAAAAAAAATTACGTATCGATCATTTTTTCACATACTACAACATACTACAGTTTCATTAAAATTGATGAGTCACACCTCGGGATGTTTCCTTGTTAGTCCGGTGGAAACAAAGAGCAAACACGGGATGACACTTCCCAGAGGCCATGAAACATCTCAAATCCTCCTCGATCATGATGGGTGCCGATGAGGATCCCTCGTACTTCCAGGACGCCATGAACGAGGTCATCACAATGGTTGGAGGCGATGACTGAAGAGCTGAGCTCGTTGAAGAAACATGATTACTGGAAACTTGTTCCACGACCTACAAGAGTAACACCCGTAAGATTCAAATTGGTTTTCAAGAAGATAACAGCAGGTGACACTCATCGATACAAAGCTTGCATCGTAGCAAAGGGATTCACACATCGAAAAGGCATTGATTATTACAAGATTTATGCTCCTGTTTCCAGCTTCGAAACCACTCGCTTATTGGTAGCTGCTAGCGTCGAGAAAAATTGGATCATCGATCAATAAGACGTGAAAATCGCTTACCTTCACATTGACCTGAAAGAAGTCGGGTACATGGAGCAACCCGAAGGAATTAAACAGGCTGGGAAGGAAGCGTTCGTCTGTCAGCTGAAGAAGTCAATATTCGTGCTCAAGCAGAGCAGCAGATGCTGAAACGACCATTTGAACAACTCGTTTATAAACATGGGATTTGTGCGTAATCCAATAGATCCATGCACTTACGAGTTGATATCAGAACATGGCCGAGCCATACTGACCATTTACGTCGATGACATGCTGGCTATAACGGAAAACGAAGCTACAAAACAGAAGGTAGAATCACTACTTGGCAGATGCTTTGAAGTTAAGTACGTTGGGGAATTTTTACACATGCTGGGAGTTAAATTTAAGAAGAAGAATAACGGAAGTCTTGAACTTTATCAAGAGAACTACATCAACCAGCTGTTCAATCGTTTTGGATTGCAAGATGCGAAGGGAGCCTCAACGCCATTGGAAGTCAAGCCGAAATTTCTAGAGGACAACAATAAAGATTGTCCGGACATTCCCTATCGATTCCCTAACTAATTGGCGGACTTCTCTATCTTTCCCAGAGAACTCGACCAGTCATCGCGTTCGCCGTCGCAAAATTAGCCCAGTTTTGCACGAGTTTCAATAGGCAACACTGGATCGCAGCGAAGCGAATTTTGAGGTACGTGAAGGAGACGAAGCAGTATAAAATCATTTATCGTCCCATAGACCAATCAATGTCTGCGTGTACCTATGCAGACTGGGCCACATGTTCGAGCGACAGGAAGAGCACCAGTGGGTACCTGATCACGTTAGCATGTGCTCCAGTCTACTGGAAGAGCGCGAGGGAAACGGCTATCGCGCTGAGCACAATGGAAGCCGAGAACATGTCGTTAGCTTCCTGCGCAAGGTAGATCTCTTGGATGAAGGAGCTTCTCAAACTTCTGGACTTGGGTAAGTTGCTTGGGGATTCGACTTTGGTGAGACAATCATGTGGCTATAGCACACGCCACGAACCACATCGACAAGTCCAGCACCAAGCTCATCGCAATAAAACTTCATCCGCGAGAGGGTCATTGACGGTACCATACAGCTGAAGTATGTACCTACGAACAAGAAACCAGCAGATTTATTAACGAAGCCACTGAGCCGCAATCAACATGAGGAAAACCGTGCTCGAATGCTGCACTAACTCCCACATAAGAAGTTAACAGACAAGTGTAGTTTCTGCTAGAGTTGGCCGCACTTCGTTAAAACGCGAAACTAACGTATTATTATTATAAAACATTTAATTAAGATGCAAAATATGGTTGTTCTTAAGTAAACTAAATAAACCCAACTGATAGCTTGTATAGATCTTTCTTATGCGTATTTCATCTAAATTAGAGGATTATTTAAATACGTATATTCATTATTTTACTAATTTATAATATTATACTAACCTTTTTTACAATAGATATTGAATGTCAAATTCCAAATTATTTGGGTGAACTTTGTTATTCCGACTGACCTGCACAGTTAAAATGATTTATGTAGAAATAATTATAATAACAATGAATTTTATTACCATTTTCTTGTAACGGGTACCTTTTCCCCAAAAAAAAAAAAAATGTTTCGTACAAAAGTTGTACGAAATGTTAATCTCTAATTTTTAATCTAAATATTTTTACCGTATCATTATTAAGGTATTGCAGAAAAGAAATAATGGTGTAAGCATCCGGTTGGAAGATTCTTTTAAAAATTAGGAAATGTTCTTGCCAGGCATATATAAATCTTTAGTATAAAATTTCACACAAACACACGCACACACAGACACACACACACACCCACGTACACACACAAATACACGCACAGAGGCATGCACACGGTACACAGAGCCACACGCACGCACAAACTCAAAGGCACACACACACACACAAATTTCTAAAATTAGTCAGACTCAATTCAAGGAAGATCAAAAAGTTTATATGCGATAAAATCTCGATATTGATTTTTCACATGATTAGAATATTTATTTATTACTTCATATTAGAAACTAAAATAATAATTTCTAGATTTTAACGGATATATACCATTTTATCTGACAATTTTTGGAATGACGTATGTGAATGTAAGTCTGCGTTCTGCAGTCGAAGGTAAAATTAAGAAACCTTAAACATATAAAGCACTCTTGGTCATTCTCTATATGGTTCTACCATAGGCCAGCCTGACAAACTACATAAAGGAACGGTTTTCATTTATGATTGCAACGTTGATATACCAGATGAGTATTGGACAATTGTGGTTCACGTGAATTTAACTGTATATAAAAGTTCGTTAGACTCGATTATGATTCTTGTAAATTTTATACAAATATTAACTTTTAACTCATATCATGGGACAAGCAAATCCTATAGTATATAGTATAAAGAAATATGAAAACGAAATAGACATTATTTTATCGGAAGTGTATAAGTTGTGGGACAAAATGAAGGAGACTGAAAGTATAGTAGAATTCACGGAACTTGAATATTATTTACATGCTTTAGTCAGATAATAGTAACGACATAAAAATAATGCAGATGTCTTTAATAATATGTGCGATAGTGTCGTTTAAATCTTATAGACGTACATCTTTACTCAACCCAAACGCCGAAATAATAACAACAAACGCAACCACGTTTATATTCCATCATATTTCGTCATACTTCGTACATTATTGATTTCATGTCACATTATTGTTTCACATTGTCAAAACGGGCCAACAGCATGATTTTGAGTCGTTTGGCGTTATTTGAAGAAAATAAGTGTTACCGGTTCCACACTTTTGCAACTTATCATATTACCGTTACTCTGTTTATCACATCACCTTTATGTTTTACCCACGATTATTTTATATAATTAATAATTTTAGTTCTATTCTTAAAGGTCAGAAGTACTGAGTTTTAATCGACCTATCTTCACCAATTTTTATCTGAACCCCCACTCCCGACTTTTATTTGAGAGCTAGCTGGAGCAATCTCTTCTGTACGCAAAAGTCGTTACAATCTTTTAAAACATTCGTGATTTAATTCAAATTTATGCAAAACTTATTGGAATTCATATACGCAAGCAATCATAAGCAACACCATTTCTGAGCTAGCAAAGAGTAACATAACAGAAAATTGTTAAATCTACTCAATAATGCGAACCGTAGAATCGATGATATCGAAAATGCAAATTAAATTCGTTGAAACCAATATGTCTGTTGCTTAAGGTGTTACTCTGGTGTTTTGGGATAAAAAAATCGATTGCTCAATTTTCATATAATATTGATCCTACATCTTTCTAGAGTACACTGGAGAAAATGTTTTTGAAATATATTATTTCTAGTCCGAGATATTTATAAATAATTGTTTTGCGAAACTTTACTCCGCAATTCTCATTATCGTCTTTTGTTTAAGTTTTTTGCGGCTATCAACAATAAAACGTGCATTTGCTTTAAACGCGTTCATCTCAAAATAAGATTTCTTCGACTGGTGCCCAAGATTTCAAACAAGTATTTCACTGAACACGCTGAATTTTTTTTTAATTTGTGTCCATATTGAATACCTAGGGCGTTCTCCAGAATCACTTCCTGAAAATACATAGCATTTTTTACAGCCGATTTTGAATAGTAGTATTTATCGAACAACTAATTTTTTTAATTTTTGCTAAAATATAATATAAATAAGGTTTACATTTTTTTATATTCCAAAATGTATAAATTAATCGAGATAAAACAGTTATTCAATAAATGGTTTAGATTAAAATATAAAAAATAATTTCGAAGCTTCTATTTAACCTCAAAAAACCAGAGAGACCCTTTAATTAGATTGGAGTACGTTAGCTAACTACAAAGGCAGAGTATATATGCCCAATACCAGGTAGCATATGTAAGAAGTACGAATTATTATTTATGCTCAAATACAGTTTGTATCACAAAAAAGATTTGAAATAACATTTAACCATTCAACTTGAAGCACCCTCCATTACCATTTAGGAATACGAGTTAAATTACAATATGCAATTCGATGAGCGGCAGGCCGGTGCTCTACAAAATCAGTGAATATGATAACAATAACGGAAAACATTAGGCAATAAATACATGTGGATAACGAGTTTTCATAGAGCTATTGCATGTTATTCAAATGAGATCAGCGCATAAATGATCAGTCCAGAATCCCACAACTAGAAGTACCAGTTATGTGAAACCTATCTACGAAACTACTCCAAATTAAAATTAGTTCATTATTTAATGACCCTGAAATTCAGAGACCTGGCACCGCCTATTTTACAATCGAAAAAATGAAACAAGGTGCGAGAATCGTAGGTCACGCACAACATTTCCGGTGGTTATTTTTCAATACCAAATTATTGATAGAACTCGGTATTAGTTATAAAATTTATTCCTGTTACTCGAAGATCATGCACACATTTAAACTTCGAAGCAACATGTTTAAATACCCAAGCAACAAAACTAAAAGATATGGAAATGACGCAAAAAGAAGTCATCAATCAAGACGGTATTCATACTTATTTCGCTTAAAATTTGTTATTCGTTTGAGCTTATTGATTTCTTAGTACATAGACCCGTCAAAATATTTACTTATACAAGAGCGTGTATGAATATATTTATGAGGTTGAATGAAGCAAACGAAGTTTGTAAGGATAGAGTTGAATGGCGAAATATTGTAAATATTATAAATATGTGAAAGAATGTAAAGATGAGAAAGAATGTAAAGGATTTTATTCCACCTTACTTGATGGGCATAAGTATGAGTTTATGTATGTATTGGTCATATATACTGTAAGGATGGTGAGTTCGAGAGAATAAGTAAATATTTTGCTCATAAGTTATCATCTAGCTGTTAAGGAATATAAGTAAGGATGGTCCAGAGTAATTTGGAGTATAAATTAACATATTAATTCTAAATTAGGACCAGAGAATAATTTGAGAGACTGAGTTAGAGGTTGTTCGAGAGTAGCCGAGGTGAACGGTTGAAAAGCTGTGGTAGATTGTCGAAGGATATTGAATAAAGTTGGTTTTAAGTTGAGCAGCTTGTAGTTGGGTAAATACATAAAATATAAACATACATCTAACTTAAGGGAATAAATTCAATGATTAAAATTGAATTTATAATCGTTATATCGAACAGAGTTTTAAGTGGATCCGTAAATAGTGACCAATCCAAATTCAGAGGATTATACGCGGTTCTGCCAATAGAGACCAAAATAAATTCATAAGTATGTAGTTCGAAAGTATTTAGAGTCCTTGATTATCATATTAGTAGTACCCGGCGCAAGTTCTCATACAAGAACTCACGTGCGTAGGATTTCCGGGTTTGACCCTCGGTGGTGGAAGTCCAGATTTTCTTTAACGCACCTGCCACCACACGCTTCCCATTGCAGCGTTTGCTGAACAATTACCAAAACTCAGCTCACACAAAACATCACACAAATCCGATATAATAACAGAACATCTAAAATAAAAAAGTTCCCTTACCAGATTTTACCAATATACACGAAAAGCATACAGTCATACACATTAATACACTGCCCCTGTGATTACTAGCTTTGAGAAAACCAGTCATGTTGTCCATAATTAATAACTGTTATTTTTATTTAATTTCGATTTTTTAATAATTTTTTACTTAATTTTGTAAATTTCTATATGTCGTTTATCATGACACCCGTATAAGTAAAATTATTCTTATTTGAATTTTTTAAAAATGAAGCTACTTCAAATTTATATCTACCTTCTTGTTGGGGATTTTCCTGGAAAGTTGCACTAACAAATCTACTTATCACGTTAGACCTTTATCTTTTTTAATTTAAGTGTTGTGGTAAAAAAGATAGAGTAAAAGTAAGAGAAAATGTCAAATTGAACCAAAGAAAATTCGTAACTTGGAATGTTAGGGGCATATATGGAAAAGGGAATAAACTTTTGCATACTAAGTGCGGATTAGATGTTTTGATTTTGTGTGAAACTAAGAAGGAAAGATATATGAAATTGGTGGGCTCAGCTTATGATCTGTTGCAAATGAAAATGAGCATGCTAGACAAGATGTCAGACTACTTGTCAGTAAGCGATTGAAATATTGTATACGAGATTGTAAGTGCGTATCTTTGAGAATACTCTGGCTCAGTATTAAAGTGCGATTGATTAGGCTCTTCATAATTTCTGTCTAAGGTGCAAATGAGACTGAATGTGACTCAGAAAAAGAATTATTACTACGAATAATCATTATTTAGTTGTTTCAGGTATGAGTTTAGCGCTAGGTTGGTGCTGAAATATTTGGTGTTTCAAAAATAAATGCACGTATCTAGAATGGTTGACGGAATGAGAATGTTAAAGAAGCTATCCCTAGAAAGAATGAAGCATTCCTTATTTAAAAAGAATTGTGTATGAAAGCAAATTGGACTTGAACAATCGATTTTTAATCACAAAAAATCAGATAGACGCTCTAAGGGGCTAGACCACGCTATAGCTAAAAAAAAGGTCTTTTTGCAGATTTTTCTTGATGTATATATTAATCTTTTTATCTTTTATTAAACATACATTTGACAACATTATAAAGATTTTTCGTTACTATATATATGAAATTGGGGGCGCTAGTGACGTGTAACCTATGAAGATTTTTAGAAGTAGCACTAATCGGGCGAAAAAGTTGAGCAGCCATTAATTGACCTGAGAAATAAAATTACAACTGGTTGATGACACGCGATTCAAAAAAAGAGTACGATTTTTAGCTAAAAATTGCATATGAATTTGTTAATAAAATTAAAACTATAAACAATAAAGAAAAATCCTACAATTGATAAATGTCTATTAATTAAGACAGTAAAAGATCAATGTTGTATCGACTTTCGCGAGCGACAAGCCGACATGGTATGCTCCGGCTAGCTCTCAAATCGGTGTCGGGAGTGGGGGTTAAAGTAAGAACTGGGGCAGTTGGGTGGAATAAAACTAGAACTTCTGACCAATAACAACATATTCACAAAGAAAATTAACGATCTTCATTGGGCTTTTAACGCCAATACAGATGAAAGATAATAGAAAAATTATATTTAAGATAATTAACGAATTGAGTTATAGTTAAGACTATATGATCGTGGCTATACTGTGGCGAAGTTATGGCCCTTCTTCAAGCAAACACAATGGTTACGGGGCTTGAGTGCTTGACTACAGTCTTATTGCCGTTCTCGTTGAATACAGACATTTTTTAGGAGCCTCCCTAGTAAACTACAATTAGTGCGTTATTTTGTTCATACGAGTCTAAAATTGTTTAAACAAATAAAACAATTTATTCAAAATCAGTGAATTTGTCAACTTACGTTCGGTTTTCAAAACTGGCCTGCAAGGCCAGATAACACAAGGAGAACCGCCGTCTGAACCCCCTAGCTGCCCTTGACACACCTCCCTTTAGGAATAAAGTCTCACTAGAGCGACGCTTATCAGGAGGTTCATCTTTGAAAACTTCAGAAAAAGATTTAGCGTCCACGTGTAAGTTTTCATTGCAAGAACCAGATCTAGATCCCGAATCAGATCTAGACTCCACTGGAGAAACAGTGATGGAGATGGACGAGTACCTCGCCCCAAAGTCACCACCTGAAACATCGACACCTGACCTGACCAACAACATATTGACAGAGGTAAGCAAGGTCTTTATAAAGACCAAATTCCACAACACAAATACTAAGAAAACTACAACGACGACACCGGCGGCCAAAACTACTGAAGAAACGTTCACGCCTCCCAAACCCAAACAAATTGCCCATACCTCGCAACACCTTACTCCAATCCCAATAAAAACATTAAACAAATACACCCCTCTAACACTCACTCTCAACAACGATAGTAAAGATAACGAAGATGAAGACATAGACGATCAACCAACCCCAGTCTTTCCCAAAACACGCCCTCCAACACCGCTAATCATCCTTGGCATCCCAGCAAACAAGAACAAGATATTAAACTTTTTAAAATCATACGCCACAAAAGGGTACCACATCAAGCACACCAACAACAACACTAAGCTTAACATCAATGACGAAACACAGCCCAAAATAATAACGGAAGAAATGAGCAAAATGGACAACATCAAATATTGAACCTATTCCAACAGAAACAAAACGCGCTCTTTCGTGCTGCGTTTCCTCGACTGCCCTCCCGACAACACCCAAGACATCGCAGTGGAACTAAAAAGCAAATAAGCATTAAACATTCAAAAAATCTTCCTGATGAAAAACTCCTTCCGCCCTCTATATTTACTAACCACTTCCAGTGACATTACACTATCCCACCTTAATTTCCACTGCACATTCCTTTTCCACACCAAAATCACTTGGGAGAGGCACCTCAACAAAAAAGAATAATTCAATGTCACCGATGTCAGCAGTGGGTACACGCAACAGCAAACTGCCGTAGGCCTCCACACTGTCTGAAATGCGCCGAGTCCCATCTTACTCACCTGTGCATAACCAGAAGTACCCGCAAAATGCTTCAATTGCACTGGAGCAGATCCGGCGAACTACACAGAAACCCCAGTGTACATACAAAAAATCAATGAACTCGACACACAACAAAACCAACGAAGAAACAACACCAACACACAAATAAACAAACAAACACCTAAAGCCATTCCAGCTCCCGCTAACAATGACAAGAAATGGATATAACTCCTCCAGCAAAACCCTCATTCCTCCACAGGCCAAATAAATATGAACTTCCCAACTCTACCTAAACAATAGACATCCACTTCAGCTACCACTACCACCAAAGCACCCTCTTTTAAGCACAATCCTCTCCTTAACAACCAAAGCACAAAATCAACAAACACTCTGTTCACAGATTTAAACAAACTTAACCAAAAAATGAAACTGCGAAACATAAGACAAGCCATGAAAGACCTCAACCAACGACTTGAACCTTGCACTACACCGGAACAAATATTCACCACATTCATCGAATTTGCAGCCACCATCGACACACACGACATCAACAACAATAAAAAAGCAGACACACCAACACACAATCCATCACCATCTGTTCTTGGAATGCGAATGATATATTGGGTAAGAAGGGAGAGCTTGCGCTCTTCTTTCATAATCAAAACATCGACATCATGCTGCTCAAAGAAACAAACGTTTCACCTCACCACACCCTCAAACTACGACAATTTACTGTACATAGTTATGATCGACTACAACAAAAGCGCAAACTATCTGGAGGTGTTGCAGTGCTTATAAAACACACAATCAAGCACGCACTTATTCAAACACCTCTATCGAAACCATATGAATGAAGCTCGCTAACAACATATCCATTATCGCAGCTTACAGCAGACCCACAAACCCAACAAAAATACTCTAGTCGGCGACCAAAACGCTAACCACACCAAGTGGGGCTGCCACCAAAACAATACCAACGGAAACACACTTGCCAGATACATCAACCCAGACGTCGCCATCTTTCATTACACGGACATCCCCACTCCCCACGCCACGCGCAAGTAAGAAGTAGGGAAAACCATATAAGAGCGATCAAGCCTAGAGAACAAGGCAGTCTGTGTCCGAATGCAGAATCAACTAGGTAAGCAACCAACTGGTATATAAGTCAGAACTTCGGTTATTGTCTAACCGGACCCCGTAGCTAGTTCCCGTTGTATAACCGTGTCATGGCTTCGTCCGGCCGGGTTTGTAGAACTAAGGATGTCAGATCTTCGGTTATTTCCAGCTTGACACCGTAGTTATTTCCCGTAGTAGAACCATGCCTTGGCTTTTTCCAGCCGGGTTTGTAAAACTATAGATGTCAGAACTTCGGTTATTTCCAACCTGAAACCGAAGTTATTTCTAGTTGTAGAACCGTACCATGTGTTTGTCCGGCCGGGTTTGTAGTACTATAGATGTCAGCTTCGGTTATGGTCCAACCTGACACCGTAGTTATTTCTCATAGTAGAACTTTGCCTTGGCTTTGTCCGGCTGGATTTGTAGAACTATAGATGTCAGAGGTACGGTTATTGTCCAGCCTGACACCGTAGTTATTTCCTGTAGTATAACCGTTCTTTGGTCTCGTCCGGCCGGTGTTCTAACTTACAGAAGTCAGAAGCGTGCATAAGGTATATCTCCAATTGGGTGAAATTTCGTAGAACTGTAAATAACAACTCGTTTGGTCGTCCAGCAACATCTGTACCAAATAATCAGAAATAAAGAAAGTAGACTAATGAACTCTGTGAGTGTATGTAAATCTCCACTATAGCTATCTGGAAACTGTCGCCCGAAATTATATCAGAGCCAACTAGGTGACGCTACCGACAAAAGGGGCCTCGCAATTCATATACATAATCATAATTAAAAACGTCCGCAACATTTCGCACCCAGGATCTCTCCCGGAACTAAGCACAGATCACAATCCAATCATCTTTCAACTAGATAACATGCACACAAAAAAAACACAAGACAAATAACATTCTTCAAACACACTGACTGGACCTCCTTCAGAAAAACACTTGACTCAACAATCACCATAAACAACAACATAAACAACACACAACAACTAGAACACAAAATACACTCATTTACACTTACAATACTAAAAATAAAACGAACGCACACAATTACAAGTACTACCAAACCATACTTCGACCCCATTACTGACCACATACGTACCCTCATCGCATAACGCAACCACGTCCATAGATAATGGCAGAGAACCAAACTTACTTTACGCAGAACTTCAGGCTTTAAACAACAAAATCAAAACAGAAATCAAAGGACACAGAAATGAGACCTGGACCACGAATCTCGCATCAACCAACCCTTTCGACAACTCAGTATGGAAAGTCACTTTAAACCTTAAGAAAGCTTTTAAACCTATCTTAACCCTCATTATGAACAGCACAGAATCAATTACTGACAGCCAAAAAGCACAAACACTCGCGCACACATTCGAACAAATACACATATTCAACACAACAGACCAGACCGACATCATACAATCTACACTAAACACCCCTTCAACAAACATTAGATGCAGAAATTCTTTACCATTTCTACCGAACTATTAAAAATAATCCGAACATTTCCCAATCGCAAGTCACCCGGTCCTGACTCCAGCGAAAACATCATTCTCAAGAACCTCTCCCGAAAAGCCATTGTCCAACTACACTATCTGCTTAACTTCATCCTTTTACTCCATAACTTCCCCTCTTCTTGGAAGACAGCCACGGTATATCCCATCCCTAAACCCAACAAAAAACACTCAATACCCACCAGCTACCGCCCTATCAGTCTACTTAATACTTTTTCCAAACAAGCAGAAAAAATCATACTTTCCCGCCTCGAAGTCATAGACAAAAAGCAAAAAATCACACCTGATTTCCAGTTCGGCTTCAGAGCCAAACACAATACTGTTCAACAGGTGTGCAGAATTGCGACAGACACAGCCATTAATCTCAACAAAGATAATGTGACTGCTATGATCCTGTTAGACATAGAAAAAGCATTCGATAAAGTATGGATAACAGGGCGAATCCATAAACTAATCAAACATAATCTACCTCCATTCCTAATCAAACTCATAAACTCCTACCTCACTAACAGATCCTTTAGAGTCAAAATCAACGACACCCTCTCCGATCCCAGATCGATCGTGGCTGTCCTGCCGCAAGGGAGTGTACTTGGCTCTAAACCCTTCAACGTCTACCTTTGTGATTTCCCAACCATTTCCCAAAACACGCACTGCCTTATATGCTAACTGCCATCTATGTGCACAGTCATAACGCACAAGCGGCTATCAAACAGCTACAGATCCACATCAATATCCTTCAACAATACTGGGACAAATGGAAAATAACAATAAACGCTGACAAGACTGAAACCATTGTCTTCATACGGAAATACACTAATCTTAAGATACACACCCCTGTAGTCATTCACAGACTTGAAGATGCATTCGCATCACAGACCATCATCTACTGACCAACATTACATACATCAACGATTACATCACCCATCAAGCAAAAAAAATTAATAAACACACAAACAACTAGCAACCCCAACCCACTCATACAAAACATCACCCTCATCCAAAGCACACAGCGTTCCCTTCAGGACAAAGTACAAGCTCCCCTATAAATTACTGCCAATATACCACGAGCGCCCTCCAGAGCAAATCACCTAACAATAGCACACCAACCACACCTCATCTCATACCCACATACAAAATACACAAACCCCACAAAACACAAAAAATAACCAGCTAAACAACAAACAACATTTCCCACATGCAGGCCTCTCAGGCATATTCAACCAGTAACCTCACTAAGAGTAAGAGCCAACCTACATTCGACAACTAAAACAACTAAACAGCACTCTACACATATCATTCACAACTGACATAGATTTTATTATACATCACCCCAATCCAATTGCTTATAATAAATTAAGAGTAGATATAAGTTTTACAAAAGATGTTTCATTTGCAAATAAATGGGTTTTTTATTTTTTCCTCTTTTTCCTATATGTAATCCAAAAATCACAAAACAAAATCATAATTATTATAAAATTTACACTTTTCATACAATTGTTATTTCATCCATATCTCATTAATAAACACCTTTGTGAGTAGGATCTCTGACAAATCCCGCCAAGCGATCCAAATAGATTAATTAAAAATCTGTAACATAAACTAAAACAATAAAGAGAAATTTGAAATGAAATGAATGCTTGGCGACCGTTCTAAAGGTCCGCGGTTCAATTCTTGGTTACGAACTATTCAACTTTTAGGTTTATTTTCGGATCTAGGCAGGTTTTTTTTTGCAAGCCTAGAAACGTTTAGTTAGCAGCCTAGTATATAAACAGGCCCCGGTTGTGCCGCAGAGTCACTCTACACCGAATGTCTTGTCTGTTGTCTTCCGAGTCGACACTCAGTGATCCGAGCGTTTACCGAGATTGTCTTGAGTTGTGAGTACGAGACTTTAGCGTACGTCATCCACACCGTTTCTTTCCTTTTCGTGCCTAGCGGCAGCCGTGGTTTTCCTAGCCGTAGCTAGTTGTGATAGCTAACCGTTCTGTTAATCGTTCTTTTACCGGTTCGCGACATTTTCGTTCCCGTAATCTCGTATACATTGATCGTGCCTAGCGGCAGCCGTGGTTCATATGGCCGTAACTAGTTGTGATAGCCGACCGTTCTGTTACCTGTTCTTTTCCGGTTCGCGATATTTTCTTTCCCGTACCTACGCGTTACTTTTACTGTGTCTAACGGCAGCCGTGATTCTCCTGGCAGTAGCTAGGTGTGGTTTCCGACCGTTTCTGTTAACCGTTCTCTTAGCGGTTCACGATCTTTTGTTTCCGCAAACTTTGCGTTATTTTTTCGTGACTAGCAGCATCAGTGGCTCTCCTGGCAGTAGCTAGACGCAATTATGGACCGTTTCAGCAACCAGTAATTTTACCGGTTTGCGTTTTTAATTCTGTATTTTCTCTAGGACAAATTATACGCAGTACCCAGCCTGCGGTTATTTTACCGGTTCGTACCGTGTCCGGATCTTAACCATAACTTCGACCATACGCCTGTCACCGACATCGACCGAGACTTCTGTATTTTCTTTAGGGTAAAGCCTAAAATTCAATAAAAACCACGATATAACTAAGCCAAGAGTTTTCTTTCAAAAACAACTATGAATTATAAAAATTATACTTAACTAACACTACGGCTGCTTGTCGGAGACTCAGCAACGGAATTTGACCTTAAAAAAACTATATAATACAAAAACTGATGGTGAACGGTACTAAATAGGCAAGATGTCCGCCTTGCTAATTGGTCAATCGACGAGAGCGATATTTCGTATTTTTTCGAAAACTACCAAGTTATTTCTGCAATATCTGGATTAATTAGTCCAGCTTTAGGTGCGCACCCCTCGCGCGCGTACTATGCGGAGCGGCAAGCGATACAAAAACGTTTAGCGTTGGAACCGCTAGATGACTCGACCACCCAAGATAAAGCCTAAATAGGCTCCGGTAGATAAGCGACAACGTTACAATGTCTATTGTATTGATTGACTTGCATAGGCGTACTGTTTTCGCCTAGTTTCAAAAACACGGTGTCGAGAGAAACGCGTTTAAAGATGAAGTTGTAGTTTCTGGTTAAGGGGTTAGGCTTCTCTAGAGGCGAAAAAAATAGGCCAATTTTGTGAATTTTTTCCAGCAAACCTATACGATAAAAACGACTTTATAATATGTATATTGAGCAGGGCTTATAATTTTTTTTAAGAGCTCTGTGGAACAAAATGGTGGCTTCAAAGCAATTTCCCCGTGACGCTTCTTTTTTTCAGTCCTTTGCGGCCGGACCAATATCTCTTGCATTTTTAAAATTAGAATCATGAACTAAACAAATTTTGATTTTCTATACAAACAACTAGAGAAGTACGTAAAATTTTTTATATATAATGATTTTTGCAGAAATAGCGTGCTTTTAAAAAAAACTGTCGAAAATCTCTAAATAATCGCCCAAAATTTTCTAATAATAATTGAGCCATGCAACATAATTAAAAAATCTTAAGTATTTCCATGAAGAAAGTAGTTTTAAATATACAGTTAAATTTTCAAGTCAATCGGTAAAGATTTGTCCGAGTTATTGGTCCGGCCAACTTGAAAAATGTTGTTTCGAGAAAAACGCGATTAAACTTTCAAGTAGTAAAGTTGTAGCGTTTTTGCGCTCGGGTCATATTGGAAATATAGGCTCTTTTAGAGTTTGCCGGGGCATAAAACGTTAGCATATTAATTTCAAGATATTAAAGAATAGATTAAGCAAAACAATTTTTTTTGCTAATCTTGAAATCTCTAGGGTAGCCCCTTAAGCGGCAATACTTGCAATCTTTGAGTTTCTAAGGGGAGCCGCAGTGAGAGACGAGGGCTACAGATAAGCATAATAGGCGTGACTCTTATCCCTACTACATTAGTTCAATATATAGCCCACTCTCTTTAAATCGAAGCGAGAGCATTATGCCACCACAGTTGCAGTATTTATATTTACTTGACATTAGTATATTGCGTTCACCACTTATCCGAATTCTTATTATTATTATTAATATAATTTATATTAAATATTTCATGTATCATGTAACTTATAAAATATACCTATTAATTATAAAAGGATACAAATTCATAATATGAAAATAATAGAATTAATAAATCTCAGTATTATAATATTATTATATATTATTTAAACAAGCAGAGACTCGGTAAATGCTCATTGTCGGAATATCATGCTCCATGCATATATACAAAAGTTAATCTTTATTATTTTTATTTTATGTCAAGGAGTTTTAATTTCGATTAAGAGACAAATCTTCGGAAATCGCACATACAAAACTAAAAGTAGTATTTTAAATTCCAAAACCCAACACTCATCAATAAAAAGAAAACTGACAGTTCTGTAGACTCAATTTTAACAACATTTATTTCTGTTGAGCTAAAATTTTGCGCTTTGGATCCCTAATTGCCATATTCCTGTTATGCCTGCTATCTATTAGTGCTGGCAACAAACAATAAAAAAAAAACGGCCTTAACTTAATTATCATATTATTGTGCCAAAACGAATCATCTCTGGATATCTGAAATATGTAATGGTTACTAATATTTATAATATTGGATTTTAATATCTCTAGTTATACTATGTCAACAAGCAACCCATTTGGGCTCCAGAATACAAAGTAGCAATACGATCGTCTACTAATGTGTAATTGTCCCTGAACTTGAAAGTAGTAATCGTGTGTTTTCTTTAAAGAAAATATACCATTCTCGTACGTTGCAAATATAACTTTTTTTTGCAATATTGCTTCTTCAGGCGAAATTTTAGATATAGTAGATGGGCATTTGATCTCTACAATACTATCCAAACCAATCAAACCGTCAGGTATAGCAGCAAGAAAAGAGTCTGTCAAGTCAATAAATAGACCGCATTTTTTAACTTCAAGATTATATAATATCTCGAACTGCTGAATTGCTATGGGTTCCTTCTCTAATCCATACCTACAGTGCCTCACAAAATTATTCGTACAGTTCTGACTTACTAGTATAAACCAATATAAAATGTGTTTACGAAAGAAATTTAATTTGAAAAAAGTTCTAATAGTATGCCTTAATATATTGAAATTAACTTACAATGGTTGGATACATATATAAATTTTCTAGTTATTAGTTATTTACATAAAACGAAAAAAAATCACAAAAATACACCACAAAAATATTCGTACACATATAAATATTTACCAACTAAATTAATGTTGTAATATTTTAGTACTTAGTAGGGTAACCATTTGCTTTAATTACAGCTTCTAGTCGCCTAGGCATTGATTCCACTAATTTAGATGTCACTGTAGCAGAAATATTTAACCATTCTTCGGTAAGACAGTTTCGAACTTGAGCTATGCTTGATATGGATCTAGTCCTTAGTCGCCTGTCCAGTTCTGACCATAAGTTCTCAATAGGATTAATATCAGGCGACTGTGGAGGTGTTTTGAGTTGCTTTGGCACATTATATAATAACCATTCCCTAACAATGTGTGCCGTATGTTTAGGGTCATTATCCTGTTGGAACAGATAATTCCCTCCCAACCCTAGTTTAACCGCAGATGATTGTAAGTTATCCTTAAGAATTGATAAATACTGATTTTTATTCATTATATTTTTCACAAAATGCAGGTTGCCTACTCCACCAGCAGACATACAGCCCCATACCATCACGTTCCCACCGCCGTGTTTCACCGTAGCACATACATTTTTTTGATTTAGTTCACAATTTGGTTTTCTCCACACTATAGGTTTGCCGTCTGAACCAAATAAGTTAAACTTACTTTCGTCGGAAAAAATAACTCTATTCCAAAATTCAGGGCCTTCATTTATGTACTGTTTAGCGAACAAAAGTCTCTTCATTCTGTTAACTTTAGAAATATACGGTTTCTTTCGTGCCTTACGGCCATTGTACCCAGCCTTCCTCAATGTTCTGCGGATTGTTTCGGTAGAAATTGGTTTATTAATTATTTCTGATATCTCAGATGTCAAATCTTTGATGCATTTCTTAGGGTTAATTTTGATTTGACGCACAATATATTTCTCATTCTAAGGTTTTAACAGTTTTTTCCAGCCACACCGCCTATATTTTTTAATTGACCCTCATTTTTGTATTTGTTTATGATACTCTGAACAGTAGTATGTGGTCTACCAATAATTGCAGCAACTTCTCTTAATGATTTGCCTTGGCATATTAGATTAAGACATATTTTTCTTTCAGCTAAAGTTGTTTCTTGTTTCTTGCGACCCATTTTTTATAGTATACGTAAAAATGTTAAAGGCAACCAGTACCACATCAGAATGAGAAATATATTGTAACATTTTTGTTGAACCTACAAGTTAATACCCATTATGCGCAGCTGTACGAATAATTTTGTGTGTTCATTCTTGCTTTTTTTTTGTCTTTATCAAAGTTAAGCACGTTGTTCTTATAACTTTTTAAATTTGATCATTATTATTCGATTGTGATATAAATGGAAAATAAATTGAGTGATATTGTAAATTAGATATCTTTCCAATGCAGTATTTATTTTGATTTAAACTTGTAAGATGAAAGTGTACGAATAATTTTGTGAGGCACTGTAGTTGCACAATTTCCATGGAATTTTGAATATAGCATATTCCGTACTGTAGCTGCGCAGCTGGTAGTCTGACGCATTTTGCAGATTTTTCCAAAATTTGAAGCAGTTATACGCTTTAATCTTTCGGTTTTCCAAATCCTACTTTCGCTTTGCGATATTGTCTTTCTCTCTATATCATTTGCTTCCACTTCTGTTTTCTTTAAACCATGCAGAAATTGTTTCTTTTCTAATTCAAACATGTCTGGAATCATATCTGGCTTTTCTGGTTGTGATGCATTGGGTCCATAATTACAGTCTGCCGTTCCAATAAATAGTTTCCGTTTACGTGGCTGGTGAGACATTTGTCTCCTTAAAAACTCTCTTTTTTTGTTCTTTAAAAAAGCTTTTGTGTATTTTCCAGGACTTTTGTGTGTTATTTGTTTATGTAATACATAATGCAAATTTCCATGAGTGTTATGTGATAATGCGGCTGCATTACATCGTAACTGGTATGAACCTCTTCTAATGAAATTGATTCTCTTGCTTCCTACAAATTTAGCGACAATTGAGTTATATGTTTCGGCCGCATTATTATTTTTATTTAAAATTAAACTTTTTGCATTGTACGCTAGACGATAATTTATTAAAGACACAATGTCATCAAATAATCCACATTCCTCCATTTTTTCAACATAATTATCTTCTTCTATTTTTGGTCCATCACAAAAATAAGTGTCACAAGCATTATGGCTACCAAATACATGAGACGGTCCGTTCGATAGATCTTTCTTTAAAAGTTCACTTTTTTCAAGTAAACTTCGATTTTCAGTTCTACGGTGCTTTGCAGCACAGTCTACAGCAGCACGTAAACGTTGAATATTTGAAGATAATACATCTCTCAATTTTTTTGCTACATTCCTTTGGAACTAAATCTTTTCTGTGTCAATTCTGTCAATCTTGAACAATAGTTTCTTAGCAAATGGTTGTAACATTCCACCTTGTCAACTATTATGTCGTGACCATAAGGCCTTGTTCCAACTAATTTTCGGTAAACACTGCTATCACCGTCTCTTATGTAAGTAGCGTATTTTACGCCATGCATTTCCATGCTCATTTTAAATCCTTCTACGATAATATCACACTCCATGCCTGTAGAAGGACCATTCCAATTTTTAAAATATTTGTGTGGCATGGTTTCAATAGAAAGTGTATTCGCTCTTTCACAAATACAGCAGTATTTATTCCGGACACCTAGAAATAAAATCTTGCCAGTTATTTCACCAATAATATATGCCTAAAAAAATTGGTATAACATGAAGGAATAACAATCAAATAACAATAACACATACAACCCCTGAGAGCGCACTGTAATTATATCGATAGGATCTTTTAGCCCAAGCCCCATCTACTATTACAGTGACTAGAGGAATTCCATTCTGATCTACGTCATTTGATTCCTGAGATAATTCAGCTTCTTCTTTTCCAGCTTCTTGTAAAGATTTCCACAAAGATTCATAAATAGCATCATATAAAATATTTTGTGATTTCCCAAACATGTCATTGGATATTGGTGGAATATCTAAAACTGCAGCTAATTCTTGCAGTTGTGTCCACCCTCCACCAGTTGAAATTACAGCAGATACAGCAGCCTTATTCACGTCAAGTGAATTATTTTCGGGATTTTCTGTATTTAGCTCTAATTTTACTTTGCAAAGTTTGCATTCCAATAAGAAAACAGAATTAAAACCTCTTTTTATTTCCTTCAAGATTTCCATATCAGAAAATGAGCAGTTGAATAAACCAATATGTTTATGATTCATAATAGTTGTGAAGAAATAACCAATGTCCACAATTCGTCTTCCCGTTGGAAAAATACCATCTTCTTTGTATTGGCAGCTAAATTAGATAGAGAAATTTTAAACATAAATTTTTTTATTTCAAAGGATATTACATACCTTTGTACAATTTCGTAACTTAAATTATTTGTATTTGGCGATAAGGAATTATTTTCACTCTGATCAACATCTCTCTGAATGCTACTAGTACTATATTGACAAATTTGAGAAGTTATGAATTATTTTATGATTATAAAAATGTCTACTATATTAAATTTATGAGTGTGTGTACCTTTCAGCCGTTTCACTTCTTGTTAGAGAATCATGTTGATTACTTTCATCTAAGTAACTACAACCAGCATCATTCAGATCTTTTTGTGATATTCTACAATGATATATATATATATATATATATATATATATATATATATATATATATATATATATATATATATATATATATATATTTAGTCTCAAGAAAATTATTTAATTGTTTTCTATAATAGTACCATATTTTAAAAATAATAAAAACCATTTTAAACATTAACATTGATGTGCTACCTAACTGATTGTAGAAACTCCTCATCTTGTTCATTATTCAACTTATTCCTAAAAAAGGTGACACCCTCGAATTTAAATAATGTATATATAGAAGTTTTAATTAATATTTACCATCTTTTTCCAATTAATGCTTGCATTTTATTTTTATTTTTTGATAACCTTTTTTTGGATATTCGAGGATAACGCTTTATATTTCGATCACCTTTTGCCATAGTTTATTATGATACACAATTGTAATGCTATATCAATAACAAACTCTGGTCACAGTTCACAAGATGTATATTATTAGATAAATTATACAAGAAAATAACTTGGTAATAATAATATAAGTACACGAATAGAAAAACAATATTCAAATAATAATATAAAGATAAGCGCTCTCTCTCATGAATTCCCTACCCCGCCAATCATCATGGGTGGGCCGGGCTTATAGCGATCTTGCGTTGCAGCTACTACTAGAGCCATCTCATTGTTACAATTATAACTATTTATTGGTAATTAATATTTCAATTTCCACAAGAACTGTATAAAAAATTAAAAAAATTTATATGGAATATAATTTTAAAAGATGTAATCTACACGGTGGCGTATCCAGAAATATGTATATTTGAATAATAATATGTGAAACAATGCTTGAAACTTATGCAATTGGTCATATTTCACAGTTCAAAGAATCAATAATTTTAAAAAAATATTTAAATAAAAGTCACGTCGGCGTCTAGTTCTTAGTCGTAACTTCTGCAGAATATTAGTTAAAAGTTCTAGTTTCACGTAGTACTCTCGTGAAAAGGAATATTCGCAGATCTTATTATCGCATAAATATCTCAGAAAGTGTAGAACCTTAATAACACATTCGTTTCAATAATAACATCTAAATCTGGGTACTGACTGCAAATATTTGCGCGTACATATATTTGTGTATGAAAACATTTTGATTTGTAGAATTATTTTTGTGCAAACTTGCGTTCCAGCTATTTATAGATGTTATCGAGTAAAATTTCTTTGCAGTATTTACAAAGAAATGTCGGGCAGAAAACGTAATATAATTATTGCAAGTAAAGCGTTTATTGTAATGCACAGTAACGATGGTGGATTACAAAATAATATCAAAATCGGTACTTATACAGTAGATCTAGAGATTAATTGATATGAAGCTAAAATTTAAGGGTAATAGTCGCACAGAATGCGGGTGGTATATGTGTGCTTGGTTCAAGTACAAATCAGTACGCACCTCTTTTATCTATATCCTGTCAACACTGTGCATTGTGGGCCCGTACATTTCTTTGATTTTTTCGCTAAAACCGACAAGTTTTCATGCTCATAAAAACAGTAGGCTCTTATGCGTGCATGCCGTACTTGACAATGTGTACACGTAATCCGTTCATGGGCGCAAAAATGGTCATGCCAGTACGCAGCATAACGCGTTCCTATGTCAACTTGATCCACACATCTAAAGTTTACATTATCTCATTCTTAACCTTTGGACTAAAAAAACGCTGTATACTAAGAATGCTAGCATCAACGTGAACTGGGAAAAATAAAGTGAGATTCCTTTTTTGGGCATTGTTGATCGTTGAACACTAATCAAAGGTCAGAATTTCAAAATACAAAATGGCTGACCAAATTTCACGGATTTTTTCTCGTGAATATATTGAATTATTTTGCGACTAAATTTGACAAAGTATATCTCTGTTATATCTCGCTAAATAAAAATTTGACATTGCAATGGTCCCTTATGCCCTACAACATTAAGTATCATTAATGACAAAAAAAAAATTTTAAGTTTTTGATTCTCTAGAGTATGTAGATATTATTTACATATCAAATAAAAATATGTATTTTATTCGTTTTTAACAATAAAAAAATAAAATTAACTAGGAAGTAGAATTGACTTTTCTTGTTAATTTAGTATTTTATTTTGACTTCCGAAAAATTAAAGTACAATAAACAGAAACAATTGGAACATTTGACATCATTTGTGCATAATGGACTACGTAAAAAATATATAAAAGTTTTTTTGATATTATTGTAAAATTAAAAAATTCCAAAATACAATATATCGGTACTTTAATAATAAATGTAATAGGATGGTTCATCGGAAGTTGGATAAATGTAGATAATCAGATTACCAAGTTTTCGCTAACGTTTCGATCATATCCTGACCTTCATCAGAGCTGTAAGATATTTTATTTTTTTGTAATCGCACAAGATATACAGAAATTCTATTTAAATAAATGTACTTTACATAGTTAAGTTACGAGATTTATAATAAAGCAAGCAAAATTAACATAATTAACAAATTTTTCATCATTTTAAAACAATATAATTAAAAGTTGTATAGTATTGTAGCTTACCGCATGGTTTTGTTAAAATTAGTCCGGGTACATTCTTATATTTTACAATTTTGACGTTATTTTGAAGTTCAGTTAAGATTAGCAAAAGTTTTTGTGAACATTTGTTCGTTAAAATTGAAATTTATGAATAATAAAGCGCTAAACATACAGTACATGTAATACATATCGGACGGTTTGCTGGAGAGTGATAAACTGCACGCGAATAAACAATACGGTTAAAACCAATGTACGAGAGTTGAACCAACAGTAAGGTTCCCATAGTTTTTACAAATAGAAAACATTGTTTTTGGTTATTAATTTATACATCGTTGAAAAGCTTACACTGTTGTCTATTTTTCAACATAGTCTCCATTTTTTTCAACACACTTTTGAAGACAGTGTTCCAACTTTTGTATTCCTAAATCGAGGTAGTCTCCCGCCAATCCGTTGTTTGAATTTATTTGGTATTGTGAAACATTGACCAAACTCCGGCGAGCAATCCAGAATCGCCGGAGAAGACGACTGACGGAAGGAGTAGTGCTTCTTCACGACAACGCTCGACCCCACGTCGCTCGTCAAACACAGGAGCTTTTGAAGAAATTCTGGTGGACTGCCTCAACCCTTGTACAGGCGGACTTAGCCCCCAGCGATTATTACCT
The DNA here is from genome assembly GCA_944738965.1 of Nebria brevicollis. NCBI lineage: Eukaryota > Metazoa > Arthropoda > Insecta > Coleoptera > Carabidae > Nebria > Nebria brevicollis. The sequence goes on from CALYJB010000174.1 coordinate 224,907, forward strand.
CTTTCCCAAACTATAGCAATACCTAGGTGGCAAACGCTTCAAAAGCGACGATGACGTCCGAGCAGAGGTCACACGCTTCCTCAACGGATTGGCGGGAGACTTCTTCGACTTAGGAATATAAAAGCTGGAAAACCGTCTTCAAAAGTTTGTTGAAAAAAATGGAGACTATGTTGGAAAATAGTCAATAGTGTAAGCTTTTCAACGAAATATAAATTAATAACAAAAAACAATGTTTTCTATTTGTAAAGAATATGGGAACCTTACTTTTGGTACAACCCTCGTATATAGATATATACTGTAATTGGTTCAATTGGTACCAGAAACTGCCAGTTATGATATGAGTCAGCAAAAAGACGTATTAGGCAACATTTATCAGTAATGACGTATTCAGCAACATTCAAACTTCAGCAGCTATCGCTAAACAGTGAGCGAAAAAAGCCACCGGGAAGACACAACCCTCGATAATCAGATATAGAAACACCAACTTCGGAAATGGTTTGAGAATTAGAGAATCGCTCCAACTTAGTGTCGCCCAAGAAAGACCGCGGTTAATTCAATGCATTTTGATATCTCTTTATTGTTCATTATTATGAATACTTTATTTAATAATTAATACATTGGGAACATATAGCTGGTTTTATCAGAGTTCTTATTCACAAAGGAAGTGTGTATCTGTGATTGCGTGTATGTTGCGTTCAATGCTTAAGAGGTCTTTTTTGTTTTTTGAGGTTAAGATATGACCTTTTAAATTAATTTTTATTATTAAATTAAATCTAAAAGTTTTATTAAATAGCAGTTTTTTTCTGTAAATTAATATATATATATATATATATATATATATATATATATATATTTATTTATTTATTTATTTATTATATATATATACATTCAGTAAGATAAGAAAAAAATTATCCATTATTTCCTACGCTAATAAGCGCGTGCTTAAAAATGATCCAAACCAAAAATCGCTCTGCCGTGGCTACGATTGCTCCTAGTTGGTTGTTTTAGAACAAAAAACCCAAATGGAAGTAAAAATATAGATTTATATCTCGTCCTCTATGGATATGTTTTGAAAGCAAAAATTGAAAAAGTTACAGTTCGAAAAATATGTTTATGGGGTCTCCTGGTTTTTACTTCCTTATTCGAAGTATTAGTAAGTATTGTAATTATGAAAATTTTCGATCTCGAGATTTTAACGGAATTATACGTTTTGACCTTTCCTGAATGGATTGTGACTATTTTTGGAATGACGTCCTTCCGTGTGTCTGTATGTGTATGCTCTCTACAGCCTAAACGACTGAAGGTAAAATTATGCAACTTTAAATTTAAGATTTGCATGTGCTTGAGGTGTGCACATTTTATTTTTGAAAAAAATATTTAAAGCGGCAGTGCCTATTTACTCTAGTAATTTTTTTCTCTTTCTGCAATTACTCAAAAATGGTTACACTTACAGAAAAATTGCACGAACAAAAATTAAAGATATTTATATTTAGCACAACTTTTGTTTGAATTTCTTTTCCAAAAAGAGTTCTGGTTTCAAAATAAATTTCTGCTTATTATATATCTTTTTAAACAAATAATATCATCTGCGCTCGATTGTTTAACAAAATAGACTTAAATAATTTGAAGTTTGACCTTTAATATTTAGTCTTAGAAATATATTTAGTGTAAAAGCGATCTAAAGGTTAGAACAAATATTATAAATTAGAAAAATAATGAAACTGCGATATGGTTTAACCCAAATGCGTATAAGAGAGTTCGATGCATTACACTGCAGGTGCTTTGAGGCTAAAATAGGAGATTTTAAATTATTTTTTAAATATAACTCAAAACCATTTATTGATTAGCAGTTTTTTTTGTACATTTATATATACATAAAAGAATTTAATAAAATTTCTCTACTATTTTCTAAGCTATTAAGCCCGTAAGCGCGTATTTAAACATTATCAAAACAAATAAAGCGCTCTGCCTTGCCAACGATTGCTCCTCGTATGTTAACTTAAAATAAAAAAAAACCAAACGGTATTTGAAAATATATAGTTCCATCTTTTGCGTTTATTACGGAAAGGTTTTGAAAGCAAGAATTAAAAAAATTACAGTTGTTCGAAAAATATTTCAAAAATCCGCTAATTTTCTACTATTCAAAATCGACTGTAAGGAAATCTATGTATTTTCAAGAAGTGGTTCTAGAGGAGTCACTAGGTATTCAATGTGCAAACAAATTAAAAAGAACAATAGCGTGATCAGTCAAATACTTTTTTTGAAATCTTGGGCACTAGTCGAAGAAATATCAACATCGTTATGCATTACTATATTTATTTTCTAATTTGCATGCATCTACGCATATGAAAGAGAGCATGTGTATGTATTATTGTTGATAAACTTGAAAAAAAAAAATACGAGAATTAAAATTGCGCACTCGTAATATGCATACTCAAGCACAAGAGACACTCGTAATACACCGTCAAAAATTATCGACATAACTTTGACTACTAATAATTTCACAACTGGGGATTTTTACGCAGACTGTACTTTCGAAAGTCAAGTGTTTTTAACGTTGTTACAAAAATCGGTCATAAAAATACGCAGTATTTCCCTGACACGTGTAACCCTTAAAATCATCTGGTTTCTAATAACTTCAAGTACCATAAATTATATAACAAAAATTTAAGGGATATTTGAACATCGGGCGGTCAACTTAGGATTTTTCACGAAACTAACCAGATTTTTAAAAATGCTAGTGACAGCGTTTTTTTTTTTAATATTAGCGTTGAATCATACAAGAAACACTAAATATAACACTTACAGACAACACAGTAATCTACGCTGCCTACAACAGACTAATAAACAACTTCACACGCACAGATCTCACTACATTATTACACAAAAACAAAACACTGGTGATCGGCGATCTCAACGCGAGACACGCGGACTGGGACTGCATTACAAACAACACAAACGGCAACACACTCAAATCATACATAAACTTACACGTCGCCATCATATTACACCCAAACACTTCCACGCACTACCCCGAAAACGGAAATTCGCCCTCCACCATCGACGTAATCATAAATAAAAATGTTCATAACATCACTCGCCCCATATCATTACCCGAGCTTAACTCAGATCACAATCCAATCATATTCCAGCTAACCAACCATCACATAGAAAACACCACTAAAACAATCACATCATACAAACACACAAATTGGGCGCACTTTCGCAAAACACTTGACACGATCATCCTTATCAACAATCAAATACACACAACACAAGACATCGATGCACAAATAGAACACTTCACAAACGCTATACACATAGCAAAACGGAAACACACAACCAACATTAAAGTGAACCCACACAATCTTAACTTGCCACCACACATAACACAATTAATTAAACAACGAAATCACACCAGAAGACTATGGCAGAGGACACACACTCTCCTTCACAGAATACACCTCAACACACTAAGCGCACAAATTAAAACCCAAATTAAAACACACAAAAATAACACATGGTCCCTTAAACTTTCCGCCCTCAACCCCAATGACAACTCCCTCTGGCGGCTGACAAAAACACTCAAAAAACCTTACACCAGAATACCCACTCTCACACACAACAACATAACAGCTATCACCGACGAGGACAAGGCAGAGATGATAGCTAACACTTTTGAACAAATACACGTAACACACACGCCAAACACCCCCACACAAGATAAAATCACACAAGACACACTACAATATTTAAACACCCCACATCACACTGACACAAAAACGCTGGCCAGACTCCTTACTACCCCATCCGAGTTAACCAAAATAATTAAAACCGTACCCAACCGCAAAGCTCCTGGCCCCGACCAAATAGAAAACCGTATCCTGAAAAACCTCTCAAGAAAATCCATCATCCACCTCCACTACATAATAAATTCCATAATCAAACTGCATCACTTTCCTGCTGCCTGGAAAACTGCTACTGTCCACCCAATCCTTAAACCAAATAAAGTCTCATCCGCACCCACAAGTTATCGCCCCATAAGCCTTTTAAACACCCTATCCAAGCTCACCGAAAAGATCATCCTCTCCCGGGTCGACGATATCGCCACAGGACAAAAACTCACACTTGATCACCAGTTTGGCTTCAGAGCCAGGCATTGCACGGTGCAGCAGGTGTGCAGGATTGCAACCGATATCGCGACCCAATTCAATAAAAATAAGGTCACGGTCATGACCCTACTGGACATCGAAAAAGCCTTCAATACGGGCTGGACAGTAGGACTCGTGGCCAAACTTATCTCCTTCCAATTAACTCCCACTTTAACCAAACTGATCTACTCTTACTTCACAAACTGAACCTGTACATTAGTGACATCCCCACATTCTCGAATACACACACAGCCCAATACGCAGACGACACAGCAATATACTCACACTCTTTCAGCACCCAAGTAGCCACAAAACAAACACAAATACACATAAATATATTAGAACACTACTGGGACACGTGGAAAATAAAAATAAACACAAAAAAAACCGAAACCATAGTCTTTACACGTAAATTCACACACACCAGATTATTCACACCACTCGAAATACACAAACAAAAAATCACACCTATAAACAAAGTAAAATACCTGGGAATACAGAACACTAAGACACAACCAACATATTAAACACGCAATATACAAAGCAACAGCCGTAATTCGCAACCTTTATCCTCTCCTTGTTAAAAATAGCTTCCTAACTATAAAAAATAAACTCCTCATTTATACATCAATCATTCGCCGCATCATCATGTATGCGGCCCCGGTCTGGTGTAACCGGGCACCACCACTCTACCACTGCAACGCCTGCAAAATAAATGTCTTCGCCTGGCGACCAGCTCTGGAAGATACACACGCATAACACAATTACACGAAGACACAAACATACCGTACATCCGTGATTACATCCAAGACACATCACAAAAATATTACAAAAACACACAATTTAATTCAAATCCACTTATAAGAAACTTCACACAAATTCGCGACAACAACACCACATGTAGACTCAAACACAAAATTCCTTACCAAGACTTGCCCATATTTCATGAGGAGTTTCATGAGCAGAACACCTAACACTAACACATACAACAATACCTTACACAACAGAACACAAAAGAAAACATCTCTCACACACACAAAAATGTACCATCAATCATCCTTAATGTTTTGTTATATAAAATTTAAGTGATTTTAAATTAGTTAAGTTAGTTAGTAAGTTTTAACGAAAATAACTTTCATTATGTCAAACAATTAAATGGGTTTTTGGTACCTCCTTTCCCACAAATTATAATCCCAATATACAAATAAAAATAAAAATTATAGCAAAGACAATCACACAATGTTCAAGCGCAAACGCAATTACACACATACACGGATATACACTCCCCATGTGAGTAGGAGCTCTGACAAAACCAACCATGTTGTCCAAATTAATTAAGAAATTAATGTAAATTTAATTATAACATTAAAGAATATTGAAAATGAAAAATAATGGGCCCAGTGGTCGGGTATTCTAGCCCACACTCCGTCACCTTTTGCTCCCGTATAAATAATTTTTTTTGATTTTTTTTTGGCATTTAAAATATAAAATTCGATAAATATTATAATATTGATTAAAAAATTTCAAAATTTATATAATAGAAAATATTTCAAATTTAAATATTTCCCATCTGGCAAGTACCTTCCAAAAGTTTTTATATGCCTACAAGAACCAACAGGAGGTTTTGGACCCCGTGTTCAAAAAAATTTCAATAACTTGTTCAAAAAATATAAGAACATCATTGTCACAGCTTCAAAGTCTAGCAAATTAACGACAAAAATATATATAGAATATTTAAATAAATGCTTAAAATCGTATGTTAAAGACAAGAAATTTCTATTAATTATTAATTCTTGGGGTGGCCAAAGCAAACCGGAAATATATGATGAAACTTTTCAAGATTCCTCAAAAATGCCAATGTGTACATTAAAAATCATTCCACCTAAATGTACGCCACTGGTGCAACCCTGCGACGTTTACTTTTATAGACAGGTGTAGAATTTTATAAAAAGGATTCAAAACTGTGCAGAATTAACCAAGGAAGATAAAGAACTAACATCACGTGAAGATTGTTTGAAAATACATTCAATAATTCACCATCAGTTATCAGCACCGATTTTCAGCCAAATGATTAAATTTGCTTGGCATGCATCTGGACTTACAGATGACAAGGACATTTTCATGAATGTAAATGAGGTCTGTTTTTCTCAGTTAGTATTGAAAAGTCCTTGTTTCTGCAACAAAGCAGCATTTGTATGTTGCTTTCATTGCAGGAAACTTTTATATTTAATCATTTTTATGAAAATGACCATCCATGTGTTTGCTGCAAGAATCAATAATTTTATATTTTATTTAAAATAAAAGAAAAATGTCATAAAGAGAAAAAAGACGGCACAGTGTGGGCCAGAACACCCGACCACTGGGCCCGTACGCCAGCTCGCCATCCACTCAATTTTTTTTCTACAAAGCAAGATGTGTAAACTTTGAACGCGTTTTTCTCGAATTTTCTTGAGAAGTGCATAAAACGGCCAAATTTGTATTATTTTTTTTTGCGTCATTTACCATCTGGCAAAATTTCAGCCAAATCTGTGACCCCAACTACGTGGCTTCTTCTTGTTAGTGAAAACTGGTTAAAAAAATGACATCGCTAATAAAAAGGGTAAAAAGAAGTTTGAAAATTCAAGAATTAGAACCAAAACCTCCAGGGTGCGGCAAAACAACCTCTCTAGTTTCAACAGAGAATTGTGAAGCAAGCAGAGGTCGTTAAAAGGTAGGAATGGCGTGAATGGCGGCAGGAAGATATGCCGTTTGTGTTACAAAAGGATTCAGTCGTAAACACAATGTGGACGAACGAGCAGCGCGCTTTTGCCGTGGAAGCATACATACGCGAAATGGAGTCTGTAATCGCCGCCCAGCACATTTCCATCTTTCTGGCGGTATAAATAAATAAAATTTTCGATATTGGTGGGAAAACAATCCGAGGGTGATCCTCGAGAAGCCTCTGCATAGTGATCGTGTCACAGTTTGGTGCGCAGTTTCCCGAATAGGGATTATCGGGCCTTAGTTTTACTACAGGAAAGAAATCGGGCAGTTACCATCAATGCTGGCTGCTATGTGAACATGCTCCAGAATTTTTTGCCCTTGTTCTTGAAAAACTTTGTCTCGAGAATGTCTGGTTTCAGCAGGACGGGGCCACAGCTCACACAGTGCGGGCATCAATGCTGGTTTTGAAGGAAATTTTCCCCGCGCGCTTTGTCTCCCTGAGAGGAGGCAATCCGCACGGAAATTTGCCGTATACCTGAAGAAATGCTTGAAAGGGTTATGCGAAACTCCAGAATTCGCTTGCAGCAGTGTGTAGACAATGAAGGACAACACTTAGCCGATATGATTTTTAAAACTACATATGAAAAAACTGGCCATGTAACTACTTCATTTTATTGAAATAAATTTTTTGTATCTCGACTCCTTTTTCTTTAATTCACTAGCAAATCTAGGGAGGTTGTTGGCATGTGACTCGTCACAAAATAAGCAATTCAAAACGGTTTCTTTACAGTTTATTAGACTTATTGCCGTCGAAAGATTGTATTCGGGATGATTTTCATTTCTTATGCTTTTGAGATCCTCTAAACTAAATCCTGCAATAGCTAAAAAAATTGGTTCTTCCCCCTCCACTGCAGCTTTCAAAAAATACAGTAGTTCTCTTATCTGAGTTTTTAGATTTGAATCTCTACTGGATATAGTTAATGCATTTCTTTGCCAAGCTCTTAGCCATTCTTCAGGTAAGCATGATTCTACAAGCGCATATAGCATGGCAGTCGCTAATCTTGAATTATCTAAAGCTCTTAATTGAAATTCTATTTTATCATGTAAAGTAAAAAACCCAACTCTATTGGTACTATTTTGTGCATTGTGAAGTACATATCTTAACAACTCACGTACGATCACTTCAATTACAGTATCATCGAAAATAATGCTAGATTTTAAACTCTCGACAGCTTTGTGATAGTTTTCACATGTTGACGGAACGCTTTCGACGAGTTCTCTTGCTCGAGAATTATCAATTGTAGCCTGAATCAAATACTGAAACTTATCTGCTATTATAATGTGTGGATCATTATGAATCTTTTCGAACTGGCTCTAAAATGGTAACCAATCTTTTATATTTCCCTCGAATTTAATAAAATCAATTTTTGGCAGCTTGAATTTACGTTTATTGCTAGTTAAACTAAAGTTTTTCTCACTGGTCGCATTTTTCTTACATAGTAAGCCATTAACCTTCATTTTTAGACTAGTACACTTACTAAGATATGTCTGTATTAACTGTTTCGTAAGTATTTTAAGGTCCTGTCATGGTCGCCAAATGTTTAGTGCAAACGAAATAAACTACCCGTCTAAAATGTTTACACGCAGGTTAAGGGGGTCTTCCGGTATAATTTTTTTTAAAAATCGATTGCATGAAATCAAAGCTAAACATCTCTAGAATATGTGGGTAAAAGGATATTTTGATCCGGCAAATATTTACGTCGCTACAGGCCTTTGAATGCATCGCCGTCCCGAGCGGTATGGGTCGCGCAGGTATAACTTTTGTTGCGCGCGCAAACTTTAAACGTGTTTTTCTCGAAACTACATTTTTCAAAACTGCGAGCATTCTAGCATTTGAACGGTTCAACCAATTGACTTTGTTCTTTGCTTTTGTTATTGAAAACTCTTTTATTCATAGAATGAACTAACCTCCCGGTGCAATTTGCAATTTTAAAGATTTTTTACAGCCTGTCAAAGTCAAAAAATCGACCGAAAAACACGACTTTTTTTCAAATGCCCGCAATTTTGTCAAATTTTAGGTTTTTTCAAAATTTCGTAATTCATTCCATTCTCTGAACTATACTCTTCAAGAAACTGAGCTGATTTTGTTTCTCGGTGACGAATAGCGACCCCTAGGCTGCTCGCAGTTTTGGAACATTTCCGCCGGGCAGCCGCCATATTGGACGCTATTTTGATTTTTTCTACTCGATAAAAATCCCAATTGTAGAGCAAGGATGAATAAAGATTTGAAAAAAACCCCAGGTTTCTAACTCTTACCAGTTCCCTGGAAAAAAAATCCAAAATTTGGGTCAATTATACCGGAAGACCCCCTTAAATTATAAACTTAATTTTTACAATTTATAAATTACATTTTTTTTTAATTACTATCAAGCAAAAATTTATTCCAATTGTTTTATTTTTTATCTAGGATATACTTCATTTTTGTATTGATTCCGAATAAATACTTAATTTGAGGGCTCAACTGAAATGTGCGGGCTAACTGAAGAGACAGAACGATACACAAATAAAGGTTGTGAATAAGTAAAAGGAGAAAAGCGAAAACAAATCACTTCACGGATCGAAGTAAGACAGTTTTTGAATAAAGTGGACAGGCGACCACACGTTCATTCAATTTCGTTCGTTTTTAAAAGTGTTTTCCGGTAAATTGAAAATCAGAATGAGACGAAAGAACAACACTTACAAACACAATGATATCGAGTTTGAGAAAAATGTCGAAAACACCGAAAATTACCCACCAGACGCTTACTACAGAAGCTGTATAGTAATTGACATTGAAGAAATCAAAAAATTTAGGTTGGCCAAGTTGCGAGAAGAACTGGACTATATGAAGTCAACGAACGATGGGACCAAGCTGCAACTGATCGAACGCTGAAAAACAGCGGTAATTTTTATGAAGAGAGCGCAAGAAACTAAAAATATCTGCAGTGTTATGCACCGAACTTTCTTTTCCGCATATGGGTTAAACCATATCGTAGTTAACTTATTTTTCTAATTTATAATATTTGTTCTAACATTTAGATCGCTTTTACAGTAAACATATTTCTTAGAAACAATATAAAATGTCAAACTTCAAATTATTTAAGTCTATTTTGTTTAACAATTGACAGGCGCAGATGATACGATTTATTTAAAAATATATATAATAAGCAGAAATTTATTTTGAAGCCAGTACTCTTTTTGAAAAAAAAGTTTAAACAAAAGTTGTGCTAAATATAAATACCTTTAATTTTTGTTCATGAAATTTTTCTGTAACTGTAACCATTTTTGAGTAATTGCAGAAACTGCAAAAAATGACTTGAGTAAACAGGCACTTCCGCTTTGAATATTTTTTTCATAAATAGGAGTGGCACAGCTCAGGCATATGCAAAGCTTAAGTTTAAAGTTTCATAATTTTAGCTTCAACCGTTTAGGCTGTAGGGAACATACAGACACATACACACACACACACACACACACACACACACACACACACATACATACAGACGTCATTCCAAAAATAGTTCAGGGAAGGTCAAAACGTGTATTTCCGTTAAAATCTCGAGATCGAAATTTTTCATGATTACAATACTTACCTATACTGCGTATAAGAAAGTAAAAATAGCCTCGCAAATGGAGACAAAAAAACAAGAATAGAGAACAGAAGTAACGACATATCAGAACATCATTCAGATGCGGAAAGTAAAAACGAAAACGACGAATTGTATGCAACAGGTAATAGCGTTGTGAAAAGAACACGGAAGATGGAGCAGAAGGTAAAATATAATAGCAAAATGGATATAGGGTAACACACGAACAAAACCGATACCAGCAATAAATATGCGCGACGTGTAAAATATGAAAGTTCGTCGGAATAGGAATCTGAGATTATATCCAAAGTGAAATTTCGATAAAAAACAACAAACAAAGCAATGTTTATGACGACTGAAAGCGACAGTTATGATTCTTCTGATCAAACATATCACGGAACGCGTAATCGGTGCAAATATGGAAAACGGCGCGATCGTAAATCACACGACCGACCGACATACAACGAGCGCGAAAGTAACAACGCACTTAAGCGGTAGAGACACGATATGTGCTTTGGTGACCATGGACACGAATCGAGACGTTACGCGAAAATCGGAACCCAAAGATGACGAAAGGACAATGATCACACCATGTTTACAATTCACGACGTCAAAAGTGGTTTTACGGATTTTTCAAGGGATTATAAAGTTCAGGTCGAACAGAGGTTTCCCGAATTCGAAGACATTAGGCAACTATTGGAATGTTACGATTTACAAATTTTAATATAAGCTAAGCACATGCTTAAAGGTTCCTCCAAAAGATTTCTGTCGATAAAGAACATGTCAAATCGTTTAGAAAAGATCCGATCAAAGAGTTTACCAATAAACCCAGTAGCGCTAAAGAAAACAGTCAACTATTTAAACGCATGCGGTCTTCCAATGAAACAGGTAAACAATACATCTATTCAATGATGGAAATAGCCGCACAGGGAACGATTGTAGAAAAGGCACTTATAGAATACATTATTGATGGCAATAAAGATTACGAAAGTAGCAAACCGTCCTGTATGTTACCCCGACAATCAGAGAACTCAAGAAATGTTTTGAAGCTTACGACAAGATGACGAGAAAATCAAAACAAGTGCAAAGAACAATGAAAAAACATGGAAATAAAACCCAACACAAGGATACAAAGAACAAAACATATCCGGCAAAAGATCAAACACAGAATAACATGAATTCAAGTATTAGACGTTCATTCTACAGACGGTGCTACAACTGTGGTTCCAAAGAACATTTTTTTTTTTTTTTTTATTAATTGATCTACAATCTGTCTTCTAGCGGACAATAAGTAAATATTTTGACGTTTGTTAGCATGTGGGATAGCTGCCCTGTGGCATGTTTCCCTTATGTACTCATCTATGCATATGCTATATGTGTGTTTGATTGGTTTTTCTAAATCTATGAGGGATGTCCAGTGGCTTGTATCTGTTTAGTCTGGATATGTCTAGGCTATTATCTAAAAGGTTAAGCGCACTGTGGTTGGGATGAATTTCGAGTCTCTTGATATATTTTTCAGTTGCATATTTGGCTTCTTCTTTCACTGTGCGCATATTAAGGTCACTGTGTATTGCTTGATTGGTCACGTACCAAGGGGCGTCCGTAATCATTCTGAGTGTCTTTGATTGGAATCTTTGTAATATTTCTATGTTCGATAAACTAGCAGAGCCCGAGAGCTGGATACCGTACGTTCATATTGGTTTCAGTATAACTTTGTAGATCAGGAGTTTGTTTTCCAATGATAGCTTGGTTTTGCGGCCCAGTATCCAGTACATTTTTTGGAGTTTTAAATTTAATTGTGTTCTCTTTTTCTCAATGTGTTTTCTCCAGTTTAGTCGTCTGTCTAGATGCATTCCTAAGTACTTGGCCTCTTCTGCTTGGGGCAATGCTTTATTGTTTAAGTAAACAGTTGGACATGTTTCTTTCCTGGTTGTATATGTAACGTGTACTGATTTGTTTTCATTTGCCTTTATTCTCCATCTTTTAAGCCAGTTTTGAATGTAAGTGAGATGATCTTGTAGCATAGCTGATGCGATTTGAGGATCTTTGTTGGAAGTTAGGATTGCCGTGTCATCTGCAAATGTAGCGGTGGTTGAGTATGGGGTTGTTGGAATGTCCGCTGTGAATAAAACGTACAGCATGGGTCCAAGCACACTGCCTTGCGGTACACCCGATTTGATTGGGTATATTTGTGAAAATTCGTTTTGGTATTTTACCTGAAAGTGTCTGTCAGTTAGGTAGGATTTTATTATTAGATATATGTTGTTTGGCAGTATTTGTTTTAGTTTACACAGAAGTCCATCGTGCCAGACTTTGTCGAACGCTTGTGTGATGTCGAGAAAGGCGGCTGAGCAGTATTCTTTCTTTTCGAGGGATTCAGTTATTACTTTGGTTACTTTATGTATTTGTTCTATTGTAGCGTGATTTTTCCTGAAGCCAAATTGATAATCGGGGATTAATTTATGTTTGGAAAGCACTAAATTTATTCTTTTAAGGAGTAGCCTTTCAAATATTTTTGATAATATTGGTAGAAGGCTAATAGGTCGGTATGAAGTAACTTCTTCTGTAGGTTTTCCAGGTTTCGGGATAAGAATAATTTGCGCAATTTTCCATTGCGCAGGAAAGTGGTTTAGTTTTAGGATGGCATTAAATATAAAGGTTATTAGTTTGGTTGCATTCACTGGTAGTTCTTTTAGTATCTTTCCCGTTATTAGATCGTATCCGGGAGCTTTCCGAATGCTTAAGTCGTGTTTGATTATTGATTGGATTTCATTTATGTTGATATTTTTTAGTGGCGGTAGTAGTTGGTTGGGATATGCCAGTATACTATGAATGTCTTGTTCTTCTGCTTCTGTTATTTCTCTTGGGTAGGGCTTAAAGACTTCAGCAAGATGTGTTGCGAAGACTTCAGTTTTTTCAATATTACTCTTTGCCCAAGTGTTATCATGCTTCCTGATTGGTGGTATTCGTTGTTGTGGTCGTTTTAGAGGCTTAGTTGCTCTCCATAGCGAGTAATCTGTTTCTTGGGTTGCAGTGAGACTCGATAGGTATTCTTGGGTGTTTTTATTGTTCCATTCGTATAGCATTTCTTTGAGGTACCTGGCTGATTGGTTGAATCTGGTTTTGTCAATTGGATTTCGTGAATTTTGCCAATTTCTGCGAAGTCGTCGTTTTTCTGCTATTTTTTGCCTAATGATACTTGGATACCGAATTGTATCTTGATTTATCTTGTTGTTTGTGGGTGTTGCGTCCCAGGCTGCACATTGGATAGTTTTCACCAGATGTTCCGTTGCATTGTCAATGTCTGGGCCGCTTTTCAATGGTATTTTTAAGTTTATATTTTCCTGTACTTTATGTCTAAAGTATTCCCAATCGGTGTGATTATTGTATAAAGTTGGGGGCTTGGGTATAGTTGCTACTTGTGTACTGAGGGTTATCAAGATTGGTGTGTGGTCAGATGACAATTCTAATGATGATTCTGAGTGTATGTAGCCTCTGGCTATATTGTGTGTTATGCAGAAGTCAATCAGGTCTGGAATTTTATTTCTGTCGGTTGGCCAATGTGTTGGTTCTCCTGTGGATGTATGAGATAAATGGTTGGTTAGCATTGTTTTACGTAATTCGCGGCCACGTGGTGTTATTAGTCGTGATCCCCAATCGGTATGCTTAGCATTATAATCGCCTCCTGCTATAAATCTGTTTCCAAGTGTTTTGAAAAATGTATAAAAATCGTTTTCTTTGATATTGAATTTTGGGGGGCAATACACCGCAGAGAGGGTTATAGGTCCTGTCCAATCTTCAACTACTATGCTGGTTGCTTGTATGTGCTCCATACAGAGTCCCGGTAATTCATAGTGTTTGATCGAATTTCTTATTATTATAGCTGTTCCGCCGTGGGCTGTATCATCCGGATGTGTGGTTATGTATGTTGAGTAAAAGGGTATTTTAAAATGTGTTCTAGAGGTGAAGTGAGTTTCTGACACAAGCATTATGTCTATATGGTGATTATGGATGAAGGTTTTTATCTCTTGGCTATGTTGAGCCAAGCCATAAGCATTCCAGAGTGAAATGTACAGGTTGTGCACCATTATTTTATTTTGGTGACTAGGATTGTTAACAGATTTAGCATGGTATATATATATATATTTATTATTTTGGTGACTAGGATTGTTAACAGATTTAGCATGGTATATATATATATATATATATATATATATATATATATATATATATATATATATATATATGTATATATATATATATATATATATATATATATATATATATATATATATACATATATATATATATATATATATATATATATATATATATATATATATATATATATATATATATATATATATATATATATATATATATATATATATATATATATATATATATATGTATATGTGTATATATATATATATATATATAAATATATATATATATATATATATATATATATATATATATATATAAAGGTATAAAAAATTATTCAAAAAACAATTATTTGAAAGAGATATATATATATATATATAAAAAATTATTCAAAAAACAATTATTTGAAAGAGACCTTTTCGTCCATTTTTCAAACGTTTCGTCCCACTGTCTTTCCCGATCGTTCTAAAATAACCTGTGATATATATATATATATATATATATATATATATATATATATATATATATATATATATATATATATATATATATATATATATATATATATATATATATATATATATATATATATATATATATATATATATATATACATATATAAGTTTTACAAGTTTGCTCTAACATTTCGTGATGTCGAAGACTCCATACATACCATACATTTAGTGGTAATGATGGGTATCCAATAGCTAAACGGATCTATGACTGCGAAGAGACTGCGACCAAATGCAAAAATGCATTTTTGCAAAGAAGACACTAACGGGTTTGGCTAAGATGTTTGTAAAAAGAGAACGAGGCATATCGTAAACTGTAGAATACTTTGAAAGAGGAATTTCATGTTGAGGTTACGTCAGCTGAAATTCATAAAATTTTGGGAAAACGGCAAAAGAAGAGAGATGAAACCTGTAAGGAGTCCCTTCTAATGATGCGAGAAATTGCTAGCAGAGCTGAACTCGACGAAAAGTCTCTGGTGCAATACATGACTGACGGCATTGAAGACAATTCCGGAACCAAGACTATAGTTTACGGAGCAAGAGCTTTAAAGAGTTCAAGGAAAAGCTGCGATATTATGAGTTAGCTTACGTGCAGGGTAATCACAAGTCGTTTAGAAATGAACAGCATACGAGGAACTTTAAGAACAATACACATCACTCCTTGAGAGAAGCCAAGTCGTCAACTGAGAACGAAGCAACATTCAAGAATCCGACAATAGCCAGGTGCTATAACTGTGCAAGTAAGGATGGGCACAAGTTGAGCGAGTGTCAGTTCAATAACAAAGGACCGAAATACTTCCGCTGTAATAGTTTCGGACATATCACTTCAAGTTGTACAGGGAAGGATACTATAGTGTATAAGAAGAAATACACGGGTGTAAATGTTGCAGTGAGATCGTTCCACGTCAAGACGTAAGGGATATTGATCGATGGTCACAAGATTGAAGCCATATTAGACACTGGATGCTATCACAATCTCATACGTGACGAAATTTATGCCAACGTAGGAAGACCTGCCTTGAAAAATACTGACATCGTCCTGAAAGGATTCGGTAAAAGCTACGTTTCACCACGAGGTTATTTTTCGTCAACGACTGACGTGGATGATGATCGTTTCCAGGTTGATGTTAACGTCGTTTCCGAGGACACACTGAAGATGCCAGCTTTAATCGGTAACGAGTTATTGGACTAGGCCGAAATAGTAATTAAAAAGAAAGACGTGAAGATAACGAAAATAAGGAATGAGGCATTCCTGATGAATATAGACGTCATTCGAGACGATGATCTCGACATTGGCGCGACAAAAACTAAAACGGTATTGAAGAAAGATGACTACTCAAATCGAGATGATCATTTTTATGGAGAAAGAAGACCCTGTTTTCTGTAGACCAGAACGTTTGGCTCCAGTATAAAGAGAGAGCAGTTCGGAGTACGCCAGTCAAGTAGTTGTTACAGCAAAGAAAGATGGAACGTCAAGATTATGTGTTGACTATCGTCGGGTAAACAAAGATGTGGTGAAGGACCAATATCCACTGCCTCTGATGGATGATGTACTCGACAAGCTATGAAGCACTCGTGTGTTCAATACTCTGGACTTGAGAGATGGTTTTTTCCATGTAAGTGCTTCTCCACGAAGCAAAAAGTATACCGCGTTCGTGACGCATAGCGGACATTATCAATATAGGAAAGCTCCCTTTGGATACTGCAACTCCCCAGCAGTTTTTCAGAGATTTGTTAACAGTGTTTTCCGAGATCTTGCAGTCGATGGTATGGTATTTATTTATATGGATGACCTTGTCATACCGGCTCGAGATGCAGGAATAGCTTTACACCGCTTGAAGCGTGTGCTGGAAACAGCTCATGAGTACGGGCTTGCTTTAAGTATAGTAAATGCCAGTTCTTGAAAACTAAGATCGAGTTTTTGGGTCATGTAATTGAAGACGGCAAGATTTTACCTTCACCCAGAAAAATGTCAGCAATCCAAAACTATCCGGAGCCCAGAAATCTAGCGGATGTCCATCGCTACCTAGGATTGACGGGATATTTTCGCTAATACATGCCTAATTATGCAAAGATCGCCAAATCATTGAGAAATTTGATGAGGGGGAAACAGGTGTTTCAGTTCGGACCGGAGCAAAGAAGCGCATTTATCAATTTGATGAGCTAACTGATGAGCAAACCGGTACTGCTAATCTACTATCCCGAGTATGAGACAGAGCTACATACAGACGCCAGCGCACTTGGATTTGGAGCAGTCTTACTTCAGCGTCATTCTTCTGACGGCCAGCTGCATTATGTGCATTACATGAGGAAAAAGGCGACACCTCAAGTGTAAAAGTATAGTAATTATGATCTTGATGTTCTTGCGGTAGTGGCCACCTTGAAGAAATTTCGCGTGTACTTGTTAAGAACTAAGTTCAAGTTAGTAACGGATTGCTCTGCGCTACAGAAGACAATGGACTAAAAAGGCCCTGCACCCAGAGTCGCAAGATAGGCCATGCTAATGGAGGAGTTTGATTATAACATTGAACATCGGAGTATATATATATATATATATATATATATATATATATATATATATATATATATATATATATATATAAATATATATATTGGAGCAGACATCGGAATGATACAAACGAGTAATAAAAAGGATACGAATAAATAACAAATAGTATATTCTTTCTTGATAATTATAAATACATTTACATAAATTCTGAAGTGACAGGTTGATTATTTTATATTATAACAACTGCATAGATACGCTGGAAAAACAATCGAATATCTAAAAAAACGGAAACATAGTCGTCGTTACAATCGTACGCGAAACAATATATGTATATTTGTTCTAACAATATATATAATGAGATGGCGTATTAAACTCGAAGAATACGATTAACTTATCTTTGACTACGAATCGTATTCGAGGGACTATTCAATGAACCAAATCTATTTTTTAATTTAAAATATTAAAAAATAGCAATACTATTGGGTTTTGTTTTCATAACCATAGCAACCAGAAAAACTGTAATTTGCAAATATTCAAAGTCAAAAGTGTTTTTTGTACGTATATATTCATATCATTTGTTTAAAATATTCACTTAAAAGTACTAGTACTGAATTGTCGACACACAACATTACTAGTACAAAATATGCACTACAATTTATTTTGATTGGCTGTAAAATTCAGAATCCTGCATTCTCATTGGTCTAATTTCTGATTTTTGAAATTAATTCGTGTGTTTCTGCATCATGTGAATCTAAATTCTATGTTTTTGTTTTTTTTTATTGTATTACTTAGTCCATTTATTAAGCCTCTTTTTAACATTTTATTGAATAGATATATGAGATTTTCATTTACCTTTGCATAGTTATATTTTAGTTTACTAAAATTATTTTGTAATTCCCTCTCATAACGTAATTTACTCTTAATATTGCTAATCTTTACTTTTTATTTAAGATATTTATTATTATTTTATCAATTTCTTCTCTATTTCTACTAAAATTAAAATGATAATACGAATATTTAGAATGCGTATAAATATTTACTCTGCCGAGTACTAATAAATTAATCCCGGCAGTTGAATCGATCTTGGTTAAGATGTCTGTTCCTCGGCAAGAACATTTGAAACGAACATACGTTTCGTTTTTAGTTTATTTATTTTAAACTTTCTCCCTTAAAGTTACTATATTTCTCATTTTGTTAAATTTTGTTAAGGATTGTGTTTTGAATAGAGGTTTTTTGAATTTTATTATAAATCTAGGGGGTTTTCTTTTACTAGAATTTTTTTTTTTTTCATTTCTAAATTTTGTTCTTTTGTTTGCTTTAGTTTCTGAAATCTTTTAATTTTCTTCATTTCGGCTTTTCGTTTCATCTTCTCGCATTTTTTGTTTAA
This sequence comes from Nebria brevicollis, assembly GCA_944738965.1. Taxonomy (NCBI): domain Eukaryota; kingdom Metazoa; phylum Arthropoda; class Insecta; order Coleoptera; family Carabidae; genus Nebria; species Nebria brevicollis. The sequence goes on from CALYJB010000174.1 coordinate 243,959, forward strand.
TGTATCTTTCCAAATGTTTAAATAATCTTGATCCGTATCTTGAAATTTTAGAATTTTATTTTCGCAATCGTTTCCAAATTGTGTTTCAATCGGGGTACATTTGGTTGAATTTAACGAATTGTTATAGGCCATTATTGCAATATTTATTTTATTAACAGAATTAAAGATTTCAAATTCAAGTCGTTGCACCTAATTTCAAAGATGTTCTATCAAGTATGAATGTAAGCGTTCGTTTAATCCGTTACTCTTTGGGTGACTAGTCATATGAAGTACAAATTTATAACCGGTTAATACATTTTGTTCTTTTCGTTATTGAATTCTACACCATTATCGGTAATAATTTTGATGGGCATATGATATTGGGCGAAATATGCTAATAAGATGTCAACTATTTTAGTGGATGTGGTATTATCTAGTAATTTACACTCTGCGAATTTAGTAAAGGAATCTGTGATAGTTTTCTTTATTTAGAGTTAATACATCAAGGTGTAACATATCGAAAGGATGTTTTACATTGAGTGTTAACTGATCAGGTATTTGGTATGGATTTTGTTCATACTTACAGGTTTGGCATAATACGCAGTTATTGATAAGCCCCTGAATACTTGAAATCATATTAGGCCAATAATATTTTCTTTTTAATTTCTGAAATGTTTCCGTTATGCCTCTATGATTTGTTTTTCCCTCATGATAAACTGTATTTGTAAATTTTGATCGTTATCATTTAAAACAGCTTCTAATTGTATAGTCGTTCGAAATATTTTCAACGAATTTTTAACAAATGTGGCTTGTAATATGTTATTTATTGTTGCAATTTAATTGTTATCAATTAAACAATAATAATTTACGTTTGGAACTAGGTAAGTTTTAAACATTTTATGTATTCTTTTATTTATATTTTCTTTATATATTGTTACTATTTGTCTTTGCTTAATTTTGAATAGTTTTTCTAAATAAATTTGAAATTTATCACCCATATTCATTATTATTTGGTTTTTTCGAACATTTATTAGGATATCCTTGAATATAACTCCGTTAATTTCGTTTTCGTTATCAGAATGGATTATCTGTGCGTCAGTTTCGTCTAAATTGGGTAGTAAACTTTCTAAAGAATCACTGATGTTTATTTCTGGAAGTTCATGGATAAACCAAATTATATGAGTGCCTCGAAATATTTTACAAATTACATTCTTGATTATTTCAAAATTTATTTCGTCTAGCTCGAAACATATTTTGGGTGAATGGATGTCCAAAATGTTTTTTCAATAAAATAATTTTTAACTTATCAAAATAATTTTATTTTGTTATTCAATGAATTAATTTATATTTTAGTTCATAAATTGTTTGTATTACAAAATTTTAAAATTTGTAAATAATTTTTGCTATTGAAATTTTTATTGACTTCTAATGCGAAACCTTTATTTAATTTAAGATCTTTGATTATACAATGTAATATGTTATTTAGCCTTTCAAAAATGTTTTTGTGAGTAAATTTTAGTTAAAAGCTATTTCGTATTCTCGATAATGCGTCTGCATTAGAATTAATAGTTCCTTTTTTATATTTAATTTCCTAATCGTATTCTTCGAGTTTAATACGCCATCTCATTAATTTTGAATTGGGGTCTTTTAAATTCATAAGCCGAACTAGTGGGCGGTGATCTGTTACAATTTTAAATTTCACTCCAGAAACATATGGCCTAAAATATTTACAAGCCCAAACTATTCCCTATACTTCCTTTTCCGTCGTGGAATATATATATATATATATATATATATATATATATATATATATATATATATATATATATATATATATATATATATATATATATATATATATTATATATAATAATATCTCATGTTCGTTTAATGTTCTAGACGCGTTTGCTACTGGTTGGTCTCTCCTTTTACAACTTGACTTAATACGGCCCCTATGGTGTAATTACTAGTGTCTGTGGTTAAGGTGAAGGTCTTTGTAAAATCAGGATATTGGAGAATAGGTGAATTTATTTATTGCAATTTTGAACATTCGAAAATTTCGATATATTGTTTATTATTAGTTTATTTCCCTTTTTCAAATAGTTTGTTATAGGTTTAGTTAATTTGGCGAAATTCTGAATGTATTTTCTGTAATAGCCAATAAAGAATTATTTGATTTCCTTTGGTTTTAAGGAATGGGAAAGGATTACACTACTTCGATTTTTAAAGGATTTGGATTTATTCCTTCTTGGGAAATAACGTGGCCCAAATACACAACTTCTTTTTTTAAAACTCCCTTTTATCTAACTGTATTTTTAAGTTAAGTGATTTTAATGTTTTATATACTTTTCTGATATTTCTTATATGCTCTTGTAAACTTGTTCCTAAAATAATAATATCGTCCAAATACACTAAACAAATTTTATTCAAATGTTCCCTCAAAGCATAATTTATCAATCTCTGATAAGTTGCTGGTGCATTTTTTGGGCCAAAAGGCATACGTGTGAACTCGAAATGACCTTTGTCGGTGTTGAAGGAAGTTTTACTAATGGAATCAGGATGCATCTGGATTTGGTGGAAACTGGACGCTAAGTCGAGAGTTGTATAAAAAATATTATTTTCCTAATTTATCAAGCACTTCTGTTTTGTTGGGTATAGGAAATTTGCCGCCTACTGTTTTTTGATTTAGTTTTCTATAATCAATGACTATTCAAAATTTCCGCTAGAAGTCTGGCTATATGGATATTAATTTCGTTTTTATAAACCTCAGGGTGCCGGTAGCTTTTTGTGTATATCAAGATTTTGCCTGTAGTCATGATTTTATGTTGTATTACAAAGGTGTGTTAAAGGTTCTTTTTCTTTTTGAAAAATCATTTGATATTCATAGATTACTTTAAACAGCTCTTTTTCCTCTTCTTTGTTTAAATGATCACTCCTGATATAAATTTCATTTAATTCACTGTTGAGACAATTAGGATTATAGGCGTTAAAATATTCGTTAAGTTACATTCTTTATTGTTTAATTTTGCATTTTTATTCTTTAAACTCTGGAAGAACTTACATTTCTATAGGCCGTTTCATGTCGAAATAGCAGCATGTAGTCTTATGGCGAACAGGGTTGCAATATCTTCCCAATTTACTCAGTGAGTAAAACAGGATAGACATATATGTTTTCTATGAGTGCGAATTAGAAAGCATAAACCATGAAAATAGGAAGGTCTATTATAAAGGTGGATCTATATGTAGCAGAGAGCACAGAAAATAGCATAACACAGAACATAAAACATTTGCGGGGTTTTATAAGACATTAATTATGACATATGAATTTCGGAAGCTTTGCCACTGGCTGCTTTAAAAGTAAAATTTTCTTTAAAAATTTTAAACCTATTTCTTTTGTTTTCTGATTCTACAAAATTTTTATGTATAAGATTAATAGTGCTGCCTGTGTCTAAAAGGATAATATAATCTTTAATTCGGATAAGGGGTAATTTTTAATTACGGTTTATATTCATTAATTCTCCTGTTGCGTTATTTCGTCCATGTCTAAAAACAATTTTCGTCAGTAGTGTTTTCTGATTCGTCAATTTCTTCGAGGTTTTCGTGTAAAGGTTATTTATTATCGTCTTCGTTTGAATTGAGTTCTTCAACAATGTAATTTGGTGTGGTTCTTGCGAATTGTTTATTTTGTCTTGTAAAATAACTGTTAGGTTAAATGGAACTAATTGTCATCCTGGATTGGGTTAACATGGGTGTTGGTGGTTTTTGTCTTTGACTATTATTAATATTTTGACGTGGGGCGAATCTTTTAGGTTGGTTGCTTGTTAAATTCTTGTAAATTGCTCCAGTAGGGCAGTTTGTATTTGCTAATGGGAATTTATTGAGTGGAATATTCGGTAACGTGCGAATTTTATTTTCTGTATATTGCATATATTGAAAATCATTTAGTAATAATTTTTCAATATCACTAATAGTTTGCGGATTTCGTGTAGTCAAGATATTTCGCATAGGATCTCTCAATGAACTAATGAAATGAAGTACTATTAAGAACTCATTAAATTTTTTTAATTCTTTTGCAATATTTCTTTCATGGGAGGTGATAATTTTAGTTATGAAGAATTTAAATTTATCTTTTACATTGTCTAATAAGATCTTTGCATTTTTCTGATAATTACAATCTCTTAAAATTTCAAAAATAATAGTGGTAGGTTTTTGAACATTTTCAAAACAGCTTAATCAATGGGTTTTTAGATTTAACCAGTTTTCAAATTTATAATTTCGCAATTCTTCGGCGGCTTTATTTGTTATTTTACTTTTTATGTGAAATAATGCACATGATTTTTGTAAATATGTTATTCCGGTTGTAAAACTTAATATTTCCACTATTTCGTCGTAAGTAATAATAAAAGATGCTAAAAGTTTTGGATTTCCATTAAAATTTGGAATATCGTCCGACAAAAATTACATTTCGAATATATTTGTCATATTTGTAGTATATTACAATTTGAAATAGTTGAGTGTTCTCGATTTTGAGTATTAATTCATATGAAGTTGATAAATTTAATTCCAAGTTGGCTTTTTATACTTGTTCATTTGTTTGGTAATATTTACTGCTATTTCGGGAGATCGAAGTGTTAGCCAAATCACATTTCTCTACTAACTAAGTAATACGTAAGGTTTTAATTAATGCTTACAGTAATATTGTTAGAAGCACGTTGACTATGACAATCTTCATTTATGTAGTTGAGTCTTCGGGAACTCGATGTACGGGCTTTGTGAGGTTCCGCTGCTGGTGTTTAGCTTTGCGGGGCAACAGGACGGCTACGACCCTAGTGCTGCAGGTTCCCTGCTCCTGCTTGCTAGTTATTGGATTGTAACCCTGGTATCGAGTTAAATGATTCTGCGGGTGTAGAGCCTTCCTGGATCTTCCAAATAAACGATTGATATCGATAGAGTACGTTAATGACGAATTGAAGTTTTTTATTTTTCACACAATACAAGTTATAATTGTCACAAAATACAAGTTTTAATTATCACAAAATACAAGTTTGACAAAATAATTATCTTGCACGTGTTTATTATGTACAAGCGGAACCATATCCGAATATAATACGTGCCTTTATTATAAAGTTGGAATATATTATATATATATATATATATATATATATATATATATATATATATATATATATATATATATATATATATATATATTTATATTCCAACTTTATAATAAAGGCACGTATTATGTTCGGATATGGTTCCGCTTGTACATAATAATCACGTGCAAGATAATTATTTTATATATATATATATATATATATATATATATATATATATATATATATATATATATATATATATATATATATATATACGATATATATATATATATATATATATATATATATATATATATATATATATATATATATATATATATATATATATATATATATATATCGTATATATATATCGTATATATATATATATATATATATATATATATATATATATATATATATATATATATATATATATATATTATATATATATATATATATATATATATATATATATATATATATATATATATACGATATATATATATATATATATATATATATATATATATATATATATATATATATATATATATATATATATATATATATATATACGATATATATATATATATATATATATATATATATATATATATATATATATATATATATATATATATATATATATATATATATATATATATACGATATATTTATATTTATATGTACCTCTATTCTTCTTGCTTGCAACTTGTCGTTCATGCAGTTAATACTCAATCATTCCACTTACTTCTAGGACAGCCTCGCATTCTCACACCATTCATCTGTCTCACATAAATCTTTTTCGGTAATTTTCCACTCGGCCTTAAACTTTGTTAGTTTTTGTCATGGTTGCCAATTAGTAGGAAAAGCTAGCAAACCAGGACCATTAAGCCGTAGTAAACTACCAGATGCTCCTTTGAAAGACATTGCAGCTGATTTAATGGGACCTATATTATTTGGTGTATATTCACTAGCTATTGTCGACTATTATTCGAGGTTCTTCGAAGTCAAAATCGAGAAATCAGTTGCAATTGAATTGCTAATAGATAAGATGACACCTATACTTGCTAGATACAACATAGTTAAAACAATAACAATGGGCAACGGAAGACAATTTGTCAGTCCAGAATTAGAAAACTATTGCCATTAATTTAATATTCATCAGCGCAAAGCAACACCATTATGGCCATAGGCAAACGGCGAAGTCAAACGCTAGAACCGATCCTTTTAAAAACGTCTACAAGTAAACGTCTACAAGTAAGTGAAACATAAGAGGAATGTAAAACCGAGCCATATGGTTATATACTAATGTACAGGACATGTATACAACAGGTAGAACTGCAGCAGAACTGTTCTTCCATTACCAACATACTCCGAAAAGAGAACTGGAGGAGAAACATTGTGAGATAAGGACTGAAACAAGAAACTTAAAGGGAAAATACAAGCAGATGAAAAATGACACGCGGAAGAAAATTCACTGAAACTGGAAACTTTGTTTTAATAAAACATCGAAAAGAAATTGAACCATCTACAGAATTCCAAAGTGATCCACGGACTGTAAATGAAAAACATGCAAGTCAAATTAAAATTGAATCGAGTGAACGTAAACAACTATCCAGAATTCATGTGTGACAATGGAAATACCATAGAATCGGAAATAGAAAAAACAATGGGAAAAGTGACAGAAAACCTAATACACCAATAGAAATAAAGGAAGGAAGACCACTAGGGGAGAAAAAAGAAAACCAACTAAACCAACCAAAAACATCTGCAGTGTCATGCACCGAACTTTCTTATACGCATTTGGGTTAAACCGTGTCGTAGTTTCATTATTTTTCTAATTTATAATATTTGTTCTAACCTTTAGATTGCTTTTGCACTAAATACAATTCTAAGAATAAATATTACATGTCAAACTTCAAATTATTTAAGCCTAATTTGTTAAACAATTGACAGGTGCAGATGATAGGATTTATGTAAAAATATATATATTAATCAGAAATTTATTTTGAAATTCAAACAAAAAATATGAATTTCTTTAATTTTTGTTAATAAAAATTTTCTGTAACTGTAACAATTTTTGAGTAATTGCAGAAACTGCAAAAAATAACTAGAATAAACAGGCACTTCCGGTTTGATTTTTTTTCAAAAATAGGAGTTGCGCACCTTAGGCAAATGCCAATCTTAAGTTTAAAGTTTCATAATTTTAGCTTCAACCGTTTAGGCTGTAGAGAACATACACATACACGCGCGCGCGCACACACACACACACACACACACACACACACACACACACACACATACTCACACACAGACACACACATACACACACACACACACACATCGATTCATGGAATTTCAAAACGTATATATCCGTTAAAATCTAGAGTTCGAAATTTTTCATGATTACAATACTTACTTATACTGCGTATAAGAAAGTAAAAAGAAGGTTGATGTAGTGTCCTGTTAGCAACAGGAGTTTATGAAGATCTGAATGTAGACAGATGTAAATAACGGAGTAGAGATTTACAATAAAATGAATATTAAAAACTGTATCTGACAGGGGACACCACGTAGTGTGGGTCACCGATTTGGCTGAAATTTTGCCAGATGGTAGGCGACGCAATAAAAATGATACAATTTTTGCCGTTTTATGCACTTCTCAAGAAAACTCGAGAAAATCGCATTCAAAGTTTTCACAAACAATGATGCTATTTCAGAGCTGTGGCGTGGCGCAGTGGATAGCGAGCTGGCGTACAGACCCAGTGGTCAGGAGTTCTGGCCCCCGGACTCCGTCGTCTTTTCTTTTTTTGTTGCAAATAAAAATAAAATTTGATAAATTTAATAATATTTACTAAAAAATTTCTCAAATTATATAATATAAAATATTTTAAAATTAAATATTCCCGCTCTTTTTATTCTCTTTTATTAAATTTTTGGAATCTGAAACGCAACTATAAACAAAGTAATACAAAGTAAAACGCCCCCATAATGAGTTCTTTCTCGCTACTTTCTGGCAATACCTACATTTTAGATATTTATTTTCATCGAAATGAATATGGAGATAGAAAATATCGATTTTTCTGTGATTCCTGATGAATCGATTTATAGTGAAAGCTCGAAAAACCTTTAAAAAAGTGCTTTGGTTTATGTAGAGACATTGTGTTTAAAAAATAATATAATTTCTGAAGAAAAACCAACAACAATTACGTATGAGGCGACACTCATTGGTATGGAAATTTATGAGTTAATCGTAAATTTAATGAGTGAAAAAAAATTGTTTGTGATGAAGAACTATTATCTTCAGCAAAATGATTAAATATGCTTCGCACACATCCGGACTTACAGATGACAAGGACATTTTCATGAATGTAAATGAAGTCTGTTTTTCTCAAGTAGTATTGAAAGGTCCTTGTTTCTGCAAAAAAGTTGCATTTATATGCTGCTCTCATTGCAGGAAACCTTTATGTTTCAATCACTTTTATAATAATTACCATCCGAGTGAATGCTGCAATAGTAAATAATTTTATTTTTATTTGCAACAAAAAAAAAAGTCGACGGATTCCGGGGGCTAGAACTCCCGACCACTGGGTCTGTACGCCAGCTCGCTATCCACTGCGCTACGCCACCGCTCTGAAATTGTGTCATTTTTTGTTTTACAAAACAAGATGTGAAAACTTTAAATGCGATTTTCTCGAGTTTTCTTGAGAAGTGCATAGAACGGCAAAAATCGTCTACCATCTGGCAAAATTTCAGCCAAATCGGTGACCCACACTACGTGGTGTCCCCTGTGAGTTATTTATCTTTCGTGCAACATATACTTTTTTTGGATTTTAATTTCATTATTGCTCCAAAAATTCTTTCTGTAGAGGCATTTGTAAGTATTTTGATAATTTTGCTAAAAGTTCAATAGATGCGAGATGCATAAGTTTTGACAGACATCGCATTTATTTGATTTCTGTTTTCAGCTTATTTACTGCGATTTGGACACCCTATGAACATATTCGGATGCAATTGAAGATGAAATTTGGTTGCAGATCTAATGTGTCAGATCGTTTGTTGGGCAACGAAAGACTCGGAATACCGACTCTACTGTTTGTATCATGTCTTTTGAGTTATGTGAAGGTTATTATTAATAATTAAAAACACATATTGTATATCTTTACCTCACTAGTTTGTTTATTCTTTATGCACATATCGGTGGCCACCACCATTTCAGTAGTACAATACGTTACATGTTTTTGTGATTTATGAACTTGTTTCATTTATTTATACACTATACCTTGTAATGTTATAGATTTCTCCAATTTTATCAAGCATCAGATTTTGTCACGTATTTCCCCCCACCTCCCCGGTCTTCCAGGTTGGCGAAATAAGGGAGCTACTTTGATATATTTTATGGGAACCCTATTTTTTTGTTAGATAGATGACATACTGGATCCGCCTTGGAAATTAAAAAGCAATACAGTAAAACGCCGTGAGCGCCACTTCACCACTTCAATCTCTGAGTAATCAGGCATTGTACGTAAACTAACAGAACGAAGAATTTTAAAAACCGGGGTGTAGCAATATGAGATATAAGCATTGCGTAAAGGGCCGAAAATTGAAATAATTGTGGAAAAAACTGAATTTCAAGGGTAAAGCGGAAGAATTTTGCACAAATATCTCATACTGCTAAAACTCGGTTTTAAATTTGGAGAAGGGCAAGCTTTGCATTTCTCTCGCTGCCAGTATTCTATACCTTACGGTGTTTTCTTGTATAGTAAGAGTTTCCCAAGTGTGTTACTGATTTAAAAAATGTTCTTCGATTTCGGTAGAACTAATAAATACAAATTAGGCTCTGAAAATTTTTTGGAAAATCATTTAATAAGTTTTAAGGTATTATTAAATTGTAAGAATTAATTTATTTGTTGATCAGAAAACTTCTTATCATATTCCTTTATATCATGTCCGTTGCACCTCAAACACTTGAATAAGGTGAACAGCTCGCGCGGTAGTTTCCTTGAGCCTTGACGTTAGTGTCTCGCGAGAGTCACTATAACTCAGTTACTAATTACGGGCAGGAAATTTTTATTTTTGCAGTTGGAAGAGGAAGTCTTTTACAAACTTGTGGAGACATAAAAAATCATGTAGCACATGAAAAACATAAAAAAAAATAATTTGTTTATTATAAACTTAATATTTCATACATAAAATAAACGAAAATTAATTTTTTTTAATATATTTGGATAGCTCTATTTATCAGCTACATTTAAAAAAAATTCCATGAATATCTATTAGTTAGTTCAATTCAATAGTTCATAACTTAAAATTGAAATTTTGTTTTCCAAAAAAAAATTCAGAACCTAATTTGTATTCATTTGATCTACCGAAATATAAATTTCGAACGAAATCCGTAGAAGCTGTAACACACTTGGGTAACTCTTACTCTGTACTGTTATTTAATTTGCAAGGCGGAGATATTCGAGGATATATAATGGGCCATCCTATATATATATATATATATATATATATATATATATATATATATATATATATATATATATATATATATATATATATATATATATATATATATATATATATATATATATATATATATATATATATATATATATATATATATCTATATATAAATATATATATATATATATATATATATATATATATATATATATATATATATATATATATATATATATAATAAGAAATAATAGATAATAAAATTCATTAAATAAGGTATTGCATAATTACCATAGAATACTTTTAGGCGCTGTTGGAAAATATCATTTTGTGATATATTTTTTGCATTCATCAAATCAACTTGCAAAATTGTGCATAACTCTGGCTTGTCATTTTCTGTTTTTTTCTTTTTTTCAGGATATTTTACAGGTCTACGTCCAGTATATGTGAAGAATCCGTTATTTATTCCATTGGCTGCGCTTAAGTAACTCTTTTCGAAAAATGTGAAGGATAAATCTTCCCCATACATTTTTGACACGATGCTTTCACAAAATCCTTTCTTTTCAGAAAATTGATTACCCATTTCTTCCAATCTTAAAAGAAACAAGCATGAATTAGCATGTATACATATGGATTTGACAACCTTAATTAATGTCTACATGGCTATACATTTATAAAATTTAGGACTTGAGAAAATAGAAGGATTACGCATATTTATAATGACAGCAAAAAAGGTACTGGCACCGTTTGGTGATCTCCTTCGTCGTCACTCATGTTGCTTATTTATCCAACAATCACAAAAATAGTCAACACAATGCTCTGTTTATTAATAACACGCACAACAGTATATAATAAAATTAGCAAATAATAAACAGTAAATAATTAATACAGTATTGTGATTAAGAAAAGAAAAATGTAGGTAACGTGGGCATGCTTGCCCTGTCCGATTTCCGCCTTTGCTCCATATCGAAGTCAGCCTATCTCCTCTTGATTTCACCCAAACGCCGATTAAGCAAAACAAATAATCATTGATATCGGACGGCTGATGTTTCATATTCTTACGCGCTGCGACACGGCCATACTGACAAATCACACGCCCTCGTATGATGCATTTGTTAAGAATGAAATTTACAACAAAAACAATACTGCACTCGGCCACACATGACCATTTTTAGATATATTTTGTTGAATCAATCCATTTTGAATTTACACATCTTTACAGACAAGACCCACATTTCAAATAGTCTTACATAGCCAAGTCAGTTACTTCCTTCCAGTAACAAGTCTACTGTTATTACTTACATCCAGCAATAACAAACATCACATACATCCAGTGGCGCACCAGGATTCATTACTGAATCATTATCACTTCCATCCAGTGATATTAAGAAAATCACAAAACATTATCAATTACATCCAGTTTCACAGACTCTTAAATCCAGTGTCGTAACAAGGCCAGTACCACAAATATCAGTAGCGCAGCGCACACTCACGGACTACATTTAAGACGATCTGACCATTTTGGTAAAAAAGATTAACTGAAAAAGGTGATTAATCAATATTTGAGCCATCATGCTCGTCATGTTCCAAATTACTCTCTCCCTCTCAACAGAGACATCACCTTTAGGCATTATTCTTATCTTATCATGAGGATACTTGTACGAACGATTTGAATTTAAAGTTTTTATAATATATCTATCATCTTCTAGGACCTCAATAAATGTATAGGGGTCATTATATTTTGGATCAAGTTTTATCTGATTACGTTCTTCATGTTTTAATAGAATGACATCACCTACTGCAAATTTAATTTAATTTGGATTTGGTAGTATCAAATCTATGTTTTTCGTATTTATGAATATTGGTACAACTTGTTCTCTAATCTCAGTTAAATCTCTTTCAGATTCTATCTCATGTGCCAACATTAAATTTATTGGTCTTGCAATTCAAAACCAATTGAACTTCTGATAGTGCGTCTTACCAGGAACGAACTTTACTTGTTTCTAACGCAGTTAACAAACCTTTCAAAGGACTCATAACGCGCTCTACCTGACCATTGGCGCACGTACTTCCAGTAGCTATTAAATGCAAATTTATGTTGCGTGCATCACAAAATTCACGAAATTCTTTACAACCAAAGCAACGTCCTTGCTCAGCAATAATACGCGTTGGTGTGCCGAACAGGGATACACTAGTTTTGATCCTCTTGATACTATTTTCTGAATTTGTGTGGATGGTAGAATGAAGTAGAACACATTTGGTAAAAGCATTGATTAAAGTAAAAACATATTCTTTTCTATCATTTTTACCTCTCAACTTTTCTGTTGCATTTATGTGCACCGTATGTAACGAGATTGCTTCTTTCGGTATAGGATGTAATTCGGCTTGAATCTTTCCAGAATGAGATTTCGACACCTCTGCGAGCAACCAGATACTGGATATATCCGCTATGTTCCCTTACTTTTGTTGAAGATTTTCGAAACTTTTGCTAGAATTTATAATATCAAAATCGAAAGATTTTAAGAAAGCTCACCATCTATGCACTCTGAAAGTAAGCTCTAGCTTTTTACGGGACGATTGTAATGAATGACAGTCAGTGATTTTGATAAAATTAAAAAAGCTTTTTAATTCATAGGAGCGATATTTCAACTCCACTGCTGTAGTGTGTTTACTAAAATAGGCAACTACATAAAATTTCTTGTCCTTTTTCTGCATAAAATCGCTCCATATCCTAATGAACTGGCATCTGTATGCAATTCAATTGGGAAATTTGGGTCAAAAATCATAAAAGGCGGTTCATATTTATATATTATTCTTTGCCTCACATTTTCGTTGGATGGTTTCCAATCCATAATACCTTTCTCCGATGTAAAAAAAAAGGAGAGCCATAATTTGAGAAAACTTAGGTACGAATTGACGGAAATACGAGGCTAAGCCGGTAAATTGACGCAGCTGAGGTGAGGTTTTGGCTGGCGGTAATTTGGTTGAAGCTTCTATTGTCCTTTCTCTTTTCGGTCTGATTTCTTCAACGCTAACTTCAAACCCTACATACTCTACATTTGTTTTAAGAAAGAACACTTATCGATATTTAACGAAATGCAAGCTTTGGTCAATGTTTCTAAAGCAATACGAAGTCTTTCTAGAGCTTCATTGATATTTCTAGCAACAATATGAATGTTATCTATGTAAACGATAACGTATGAATGTGCGAGTAATCCAAGTGCTTTAATAACTGCACGTTGAAAGACTGATGGCGCATTACATAAATCAAATGACATTGTCAAGTACTCATATTGGCCATCAGGTATAACAAACGCAGTTCGTTCAATAGATTCCATGTCCAAGATTGTGAAATAGTGACTACAATGTAGCCGCAAGATGTTATCTGTAATAAAGGGAAGGAGGTACCTATCTGGTATGGTGTTATCATTTAATTCGCGATAGTCCACACACATACGGTCGGAACCATCTCTCTTGTTTACTTGTTAAATTGGATTTGCGAACGGTCAACAACCAGGTCGAATTATATTAGCATTTAACAATTGGTTAATTCTATCGCGAACAACCTTTCTTTCATCTGAGCTTAGTCTGTAGGAGCGTCGACAAGCAGTTTTATTCCGATCTTTAAGGCGTATTTGCATTGGATCTGTATTTTCACGGCTATTAGGTATACCATTTATAAGCGAAATTTTAAAATCATTTAATATTGAAAGCAATTTAGATTTCAATTCCGAAGACAAATCTGTATCTACTTTGTCGAAACTTAGAATGGTGCGTTCATTTAAATTACAAACATCAACAACTTTTACTTTATACAATTTCTCCTTATCTGAATTCATATACACAGTAAGCTCTTGACATAGAATTTCATGACCAATCATAATATTATTTTGCAGATAACAATCAAGCAACGCATGAAATGAAATAACATAAAATAACATCATCAATTTTGACAATAGACAGAATCTGCAAAGTACTGTTTGCACTCGTTTGGCCAATGCCAGTCAGAGTAATTACATTATTAAATTGTGTTCCGCTAAATTTAAACGATACCGATTATTTCATAAGAGAATATTCTGCACCGGAATCATAATAAAACGAAAAAATCTCACTAGAATGATGCGATTTGCCAGAAGGTGAATGGATTTGACACAGATCCATATCTTCTTTTTCTCTCCTATTGTATTAGTAATCTGCCCTGGAGCAATAAACTAATTTTGTTGTGAGTAAGAAGTTTGGCCGGAATGCCGAACGAGCGTGGGGCCGGCGATTCACATTAGAGTCCTGGCTAGTTATTAGGCATCTTATAGTGATCTAGTTGTACTGATAGGATTGAGTTGCGTAGATGTTATTATATGTCTATTTGATATGTCCAATGGGTCGATGCGTTGAAGTCGGTGAGTATTGTTTTTTTTTTGTCAAGAAGGTTGACGGCGAATGTGTTGGAGTGAATTTCTAGTCGAGTTAGGTACCTGCCACTTGCGCACTTTCTGTGCACATGGGGGATTTTTTAAGTCGTTGTGAAGGGTCTCATAAATGATGAACCAAGGGGCAACCACCATTGTCCTTAGTGTTTTTGATTGGAAATGTTGTATTTTTAGTATGTTCGTAGCCCTTGCTGTACCCCAGAGTTAAGTTTTAGAATTGCGTTGCACATTATGAGTTTGTTATCGAGTGAAAGTTTGTATTTACGACCTATTAGCCAGTATAGTTTTGAGAATTTTAGACCGAGTTGTGTCTTTTTCTTAGCAATGTGCTCTTTCCAGTTAAGTCGTCTATCCAAGTGTAATCCTAGATACTTGGCGCTGTTGCATTGAGGAAGTCGTTGGCCATTTAGGGTCACACTTGGGCAGGTCTCTCTGCGGAGGGTGAAGGTGACATGCTGAGATTTAAATTGATTGGCTTTGATTCTCAAAGTTTTTAGCCAATCTTAGATATTGTTCAGCGCCTCCTGGAGTTTCTCCGAGGCAAGTCTTGGTACTTCACCAGTTGCTAAGATGGCAGTGTCGTCGGCGAATGTTGTGGTAAAGGTGTGGGGTATCACTGGTAGACCTGCCGTATAGTAGATACAAATCGGGCCCGAGGATGCTTTCCTGGGGTACACCTGCTTTGATTGGGTATAGTTCAGCTACTTCTTTTTGGTTTTTAACCATGAAAAATCTCTTAGTCAGGTATGAGTGGAGTATCATGAAGTATGTTGCGGGGAGTTGGTTTTTTATTTTGCTCAGTAAGCCTTGGTGCCAAACCTTGTCGAATGCCTGAGAGATGTCAAGGAAGGTTGCCGAGCAGTACTTCTTTCTTTTCGAACGTTTGATTGATTTGTTCGACCATTTTGAGGACTTATTCTATGGTTGCGTGTTGTTTTCGGAATCCAAACTCGTGCTCCGGGATCAGGTTTAGTTCGTCGATTTGCGGTTTTAGTCTTTTTAGGAGCAGTATTTCAAAAAGTTTGGACAAGCCAGGAAGCAGGCTAATTGGGCGATTGGACGTGACGCCTTCTGTTGGTTTCTCCGGTTTGGGGATGAGAATAATTTATGCCACCTTCCATTGGGAGGAAAAATGACTCTTTCTTAGGATTGTATAACATATGAAGGTGAATGCTATTAACACTTTCTCTGGCAGCTGTTTGATGAATAGGCCCTTGATAAGGTCATAACCTGGTGCTTTTTAAACTTTTACGTTTTTTCTTATAAGTTTTTTGATTTCACTTAGTTTAATAGATTTGATGGGTAGGCTCATTTGGAGCGGTTGATTTAGGACTTAGGTGATTACATTTCGCTCTATTTGTGATAGTTCCATAGGAAATGGTTGGAATATATTTGCTAGATGCTCGGCAAACACCTCTGCTTTTTGTTTATCGGTCTTTGCCCAATCACCGTTGTTCGTTTTGATTAGAGGAGTGTTTTCGTTAAGGTTTTTATTAAATTAAGCGGTTGCCTTCCACAGTGAGTATCCAGTGACTGCGTTGGGTATGAGTCCTTCTAGAAAAGTTTGGATATTTCGGTTCTTTTCAACAAGTAGTAGTGTTTTAAGGTCTCTGACTGCTTGATTGAATATGGTTTTCGCTTGTGGATCATTGGTGACCATCCATGTTTTTTGCAGTTTTATCTCTTCAAGCAGAGTCTCTTTCATTTTTTGTGAACATGACTGTGGCATTATTGAGTTATTTGATGCTGGGGTGGCTTACCATGCGTGGTGTTCTTGTTAGCCGGGAAAGTTGGTTTTTCTTTAGGATTATATCCAAGCTTAGCTTTACTAGGACGAGAGAGTGATCAGAAGAAAGTTCGTAGTATTCTTATATGCGCAGGTGATTTATTGGAATGCTTTTAGTGACGCAGAAGTCAAGGAAATCTGGTATCTTTCTTGAATCACTTGGCCAATATATTGGCTTACATGTAGATAATGTGTTTAGGTTGTTTCTGTTTAGTGATTTGAGAGGGTTTTCTCATAACTCGAAAAAAGCATGTTTTTCAATAATTTTTTTCTCGGGTCAGGTAAATGATAGCGACTACGGGTTCTGAGCAACTTATTTATTAACATTTTGTCAACAAAATAGATTTTTTTCTCGGCGAAATTTCCACATCCGGCCGGGAGATATCGCCCACATCGCGGACGTGCACGCTGCGCACGGCTCATCGGGCGGAAATCTGCCGGTCGTCCCTCGAATTTAAAACGCAAGCGGCTTTATAAATTGAATTCTAGACAAAATTTATTGGAGCAAAAACCTAATCCAGGTGAATATGATCAATAATTGACAAAATGGCGGCTGTTTGAAAAAAAGTGTAGTTTTTTCGTCATTTTTTTTTACTTTGGCGGGATGTAAATATTATAGTTATTCCTCCAATTACATGAGAGATAGATCTTTGCTCCAACAAATTTAGTTTACTGTAAGTTACACAAAAAATCATCGAAATCGGATCAAAACTTTTTGAGCTATCTTTCCGCCCGATAAAACAAAGTCGTTTCGAGAAAAACGCGTTTGATGTATAATCCTCGACCGATCGCGACCGTAAAAACTGGCTGATTTCACGCCGATGCATTGTTCGCTTCAACCGGCGAAAAAGTTGGTATACACTTCGAATTCGGGAATGAAACTTTGTAGGCATATTCTACACATCCTAAACTATCAGAAAATGCACAAAAAAATAATAGATTTTTTGAAAAAAAGTTATGAGAAAATCCCTGCCTTTTTCTGTTGTCAGGCAAGATCCTTACCTGCGGTGCTTGGCATTGTAGTCGTCTCCCGCCAGAAATGTGTTGCCAAGAGTTGCAAAGAACTAAGAGTATGTGGCTCTGTCTATTCTGTGTCTGTGAGGACTATAGATTGCTGAGATGCATATTGTACTTTAATTATCGTTTATAAAAATGTTTGTTGCTTGAATTTTTGCTGTTTGGTGTTGGGGGATTTGTATTGTTTTATTGAATTTTTTATTTTGATGGCCATCCTTCCATGTGTTTTTCCGTCTCTGGATGTTTTGTGTTGTATATCTTATATCCATGGATTCGAAGGTAGCTTCGGTTGAGCAAATGAGTCTTTGAGATAATCATTATGTCAATATCGTGAGTCTTAAGGAGTACTGTGATTTCCGGCCCAAGGTTTGATAGGCCATTAGCGTTAAACAATGCTTTCTTTAGGTTTGTTCTCATTATAGTTCGTTAATGAGCTTTGTAATTATGTACATCATAGCATCAATTCGTTCGCTAATTTTCTCAATTAGCTTCTCTATCTTATCCATTCGATCGTTAGGTTGTGTAACATTAGGTGTCGTTTGCTAATATAGCTTTGGTATCAGTTCGCTTTTTAAAGCTGAGGTGAATGAGGTGCCTGCAGATGCTATTTTAGAATTAAACAGAGCTGAGTTGCTTTGTCCCTGGGGTTTTGGCCTTAGCGAGGGAAATTTGTTTTGTTGTGTTTTCTTGTAGATTTCACATCCTTTGTAATTGCCAGAGTGGCTGCCTTCGCAATTTTGAGATTTTTCTGAAATTTCGCATGTTGTGTTGCTGTAAAATTTGCTGCATTTAATGCATCTCTGAGTATGAGTCCAATATTTTTTCGTATGTCCCCGCCGTAGGCAGGTGGCACATTGAGGTATTTCTCTGGTTAGGCGCACTGGTTCAACGAGAAATTTTCAGTAGTGTATGTGTTTCAGGTTATAGTTTAACTTGATATTTTCTTGGGGTTCTAGATCTAAGAAGAACGTTTTCAGAGCCTCTTTCACTTTTCGGCTGATTAAATTCATTATATTCTTAACTTTGTGTCCGTTACATTCGATTTATTCACGAATGTCTTCAATATTGGTTGCGGCGTGCAGATTTTTTATAAGCACGCAAAAGCTGCGATCTTTTTTCAATTGGTATGCGTGATATTTCACGTCAAACATTTGAAAATCGTGTGCTGCGGCTTGATAAGCAGGAACATATTTTGTGGATAGTTTGATTTCATTCTTATTATTTTCAAACTGAATTAGTCTTTAATGCCCTTATTCGTATTTAGCATATCAGTGAGCTCTTTAATTTTTGCTACCCCTGATATAAGTATTGGAGGAGTTTTCATATTATTTAGTTCTTCCTGTGTTGAATTTCCATAATTTCGGGTGCGTTCTTTAAGAGTTGAAATTTGCATTTTGGGATTATTCTGATTTTAGATTGATTAATGGGGAACAACACTGTGACGGCTTCAAGATTTTTTGTTTATTTACTTTATTTTAAAGTATGTATCTTTGAGAATATTTTCTTAAAATATTATGCTGAAATTCTTACAAATAACAAAGGTAAAAGGTCAATTAAATTATCTTCAGTTAAGCGTAGGGATTTTTAAAAATGATAATATTTACTCTGTATAGCTCTTTTTTTACTGATTTTTCGATTTTTAATCTTGTAGGTCTGCCATTTGTACATAAATAGCTTTTTTTTAATTCGGCTACGTATAACTGAAGACGTTTTAATATAGATTAAACTTCTGCTTTATTTTTTGTTTCAAATTATCACAGACAGATTTATGATGATAACCTCCAAGGTGCGTTCTACGGGCAGCGTGATTCATTGACCTCTGTAACACTGATGTAAAATAAAAACTTTGTAATTAAAAAAATCATTAGAAAAATTAAAATTATCTTTCTTCACACTATCACTTATATTTGTGTAATGCTTGTATAAGTGAAAAATAATTGTCATAAATCTCGTAACTTTTGGGTCGTCAGTGTTGTTCCCCCTTAAGGTCTGTTATTAGCAGTTGTTTGACATTCCGAGTTTTGCTTTACGGAGAGTTTCTTCTGGTTTTACGATTTTCTACCGTTTTCCATTGGTAATTGTCCATGAAATTTTTTTTGAAGTTCTCATGCATTTTAAGAGCAATTTCGAGAGCCCTTGATTCAATTTCTTGTTCTGTTGTATTAGTTTCACTATTTTCATCGTTGTGTATTATTGCATTTATCTCGTTGATAGTCATTGTTTTTATATTAGGAGAATCTTGTGACATTTTGTCTTAAGTCTCACCCTGTATGTATTGCGCATTCGCGCTTAACGTTAAGCTGTCAATTTGGAAAATAACGTAAAATAGATGCGTGTGTTTGTTTCCACTTCACTTAAATGGATGGTAATTCACTTACTCTGATAATGAAGTAGTTCCAGTTTAAGTAGAGGAGGCCATAAGGCGTCAAGATGTAATTTCTTTAACTGAAGAACTGTTTTACGTGTTCTTTACTAAGATGCGTGTTATCTAAAGCAGAGTTGCACTCATGATTATCACAGATCCACATGACGTTCGGCCGATGAGCTCGCACTGCTGCTTTTTCTTTCTTTGTTGCTCACACCAGGACAACGCGATGCGAAATGGCCAGTTGATCCACATTTAGAAAACGTAATGTGTTTAAAAGTAGAAGTCGAATTCTTCGAAGGTTGGCTCCTGTAGTTTTCTCGATGTCCCAATTTGCCACAATGGAAACACTTGATGGTTGCAGAGGCAGGTAAAGATTTCAAACGATTATTTTCCTGTTCTATGTTTTGTCCAGAAGACACTTTTCTTTTCAAAACTGAAAATACTCTTAGCTCTTGTTGTAGCTTGTTTCTTGTCAAAATGTTGGCTGTGAAGGCAATCCGTTGAAGACGGGGCTCAAATTGTGAAACATGAGTTAGCACAGTTTAAACAGCTATCTGCTAAGTGGTCAAGTCTTTTCTCTGAGATATTAGTGTTGTCATTAAATGAGTTGAACAAGCTGCAAGAGATTCATTTTCTTTTGATTTTCCATTATTCAAATTAATAAGGCATGCTGCTGTAGTTTCGGGACAGTCGTACCTTGCTATGAAAAGATCTTATATTGATCTCAAGTCATTCCAGGAAATGACACCTGTGATAACCATCAGATGCTGGTACTTTTAGTGATCGGCTAAACGCAATCACCAGTGCAGCACCTTGCATTTGTTGATTCGAAATGCATATACCTGCTGTGGTAATCCAGAAATGTGCATTACCTTCTTCTTTTTTTGTGTAATATTC
>CALYJB010000174.1:272500-295000 GCA_944738965.1 Nebria brevicollis
AGAGTAGTTCTACCAGGTGAAATGGCTGTTGTTAATTCCATAGAAGTAGCATATTTAAATCGACAACAAGATGAGAGAGACACAACTTACGGAATTAGTCATAAAACTGAACATGGTTATAGAATGGGGCAAAAGATGAATAAAACGAGAGATTTGTTATTTAATGGTAATAAAATAGATTTCGATGAAGATCATATTATATTATACAACAACACTGAACTACAAAATAAGAAATATCAAAAAAATAAGAATATATTAACTTTCTTAACATTGAAACAACCACCTTACGAAGATTGGAATAAATTTAAAAATGCACATGTAGCTGACTATACAAATTATAGAGAAATTTTATTTCTGACAAGGGCATTGCATATGTATGATCAACCTATACGTCAGATAAGGTCTAGTTCAGATAAATATAAACAACTAATATCACCTATGTGGCAAGATTATAATAACTTTAGAGGTGCACCTATATATACATCGTCACCAAAGACAAAGCAACAAGCTGAATTTGATAAAAATAGACCTATACCATCAACGTCATCTGGGAAAGGTTTATTTAAAAAATATAATACAAAAGAAAAAGAATATGTGTATTGGGATGATACTAAAGAATTACAAGATCGCTTAGATTATCTAAAAGCGGAAAAACTAGCTGGTAACGATAACGTTCAAAATGAAATAATAAATATAGAGGAGGAATTACATGAGAGGTATGGTAGCGGTATTAATTTTTTTACTCTTAAATGGTACTAAATAAATTTGGAGATAGTGATGAATATCTAGAAAATAATAATGTTAAAGGTGTTCCTGGAATAGGGTTTAAGTTAACAGATGATGGTCATTATGATATTCAAAACAAGAAAGTATGTAATGTGGGAATGTCTGAAAATGTGAATGATGCATGTAAAAAATATTATGTTGACCAATTAGTATTAGATAGTATGATAAAAATTGAAACTGACATAAAAATTAAAACAAATGATATGGGTAAATTTATTAATGAAAATACGAAGTCTTTGATAAATCAGAGACTTACCACTATATTTAGAGAATTGGATAATCATATTAAAAATCAATTTAAACGGCTGTCAATACCAATTCAATTACGATATAACAAATTTGATGAAGACGGTTTCTATATACGTGAATATAGTATATCTAATGATACTATTTATCGTCTACCATTTAACATAAAAATTGAAAAGTTAACAATATTCCCAGAAGGTGCATGCAGTGAAATACATGTTAATGATAGAGAATTTAAAACATTAGTTGAAAAAACGTGAAAAACTTCGATTTAAACGATTTATAAGTACTGATAATGTTTCATGGGCCAATATAAGTGTTGAATTAATTATTACGCATCAGTAGATTTCTTATGTAATAAATGAGTGAGTATTGTGTTAAATGTAAGACAAAGACAGGTACTTAGAATGTGACTAGAACAACATCTAAAAGAGGTCAGCCAATGTTAAAAGGGGAATGTGTAGTTTGTAATAAAAATAAATGTTCATTTATAAAAAAAATAGGTGATGGTATTAAAGAAGATATCGCGGATGAAATACATAAACCATTAAGGCGTAATTTTCAGAGACGTAAAGTTTTAACAATAGCAATTGATGATTTATGGCAGGCTGATTTAGTTGAAATGATTACAAATCAGGATAAAGGATATAAACATATTTTGACAGTTATTGATGTATTTTCTAAATTTGCATGGGCTATTCCAATTAAAAATAAAACTGGAGAAAGTGTATCTAACGGCCGGTTTCATAATAAATTTAAAGACACTTTAAATATTAAAGTAATCTTTAAACTGCAGCAGTCGTTTCATAATAAACTTTTAAAATATAAAGTAACTTTAAACTAAAGTCACTAGTTAGCTCACTTTAATTTATAAAAGTTACTTTACGTTTGACAGAAACATTAAAAATAATGTCTTCGTCTAGTAACTCATCCTCTGACCAGGAATTAATTGTTAGAAAAAGGAAAATGTATCGATATCGAACAGATCATTTTAATAAGTGGGACGACATAAGTTTCATTAATAGATTTCGTTTTCCGTTAATGATTTATTGGCACAAATTGAACATTTTATTAAAATACCACCCAACAAGTAAGCACATATTATTTATAAATTTAATTAAATACACCTAAATTTTCTGCTTCTTGTTTTTAAATTATCATATTTGGTTTTTAATTTATCCAAATTTCTTAGTGGATGCTTTGAATTAAATACGGATAAAATTTAACGTTTTTTGAATAACGGTTGCTTTCTTTTGATTCAATAATATGTTTAAAATTAAATATAGCCAAAGTTATTTCCTCTTCGTTACTAAAATTTGTTTCGCGATTACACATTCTTTTATCGTTTTCAACCGACATTATAAAATTATTGTTATAAAAAAAATAAAAGTTATTAATTACAACATTCAACAAGTTCTGGTTAGCTGAAAATATCAATTAATAACAACAAGGTTTGCCAACATAAATAGTAAAGGCATAAAGAACTTCTAAATTGACTTTAACAAAAGTAACTGTAGGAATGTATTATGAAACAAACTTACTTTAAAAAATCACTTTATATTAAAGTTCACTTAAGTAAAAGAGACTTTAACGTTTTTATTATGAAACCGGCCGTAAAGCGTTTAAATCGATTATAACTAACCGCAGTCCAACACATCTACAAACTGACCGTGGACTTGAATTTTATAATAAAATCTTTCAGCAATTAATGCGTGACAATAAAATTAATCATTATTCAACATACTCTGAAGTAAAAGCATCTGTTGCTGAACGATTTAACAGGACACTTAAAGAAAAAATGTGGAAGCGATTCACTGTAAACGGTAATTACAAATGGTTACATTTTCTACCTCAATTAGTAGAAGAATATAACAATACTATACATAGCACAATTAAAATGACACACGTACAAGGCTCAATGAAAGAAAATGAGAAATCTTAAAAAAAATTTTTGCTCAAACAGTACCTACTAAACCTCCCAAGTTTAAAATAAATGACAAAGCAAGAATATCAAGGTATAAAACTATTTTTGCGAAAGGTTAACACCAAATTGGTCGAATGAAATATTTACCGTTTGTAAAATAATATATTCTGACCCTATTACATATCATATTAAGGACTATAAAAATAAATTAATAGAAGGTTGTTTCTATGAACAAGAAATGAGTAAAACAAAGTACCCGAATGTTTTCTTAGTGGAGAAAGTAATAAGACGTAAAGGTAATAAAGTGCTTGTTAAATGGTTAGGTTTTGATAACACTCATAATACATGGATAGAAAAAGATGCTGTAATAAATTAACAAATTTATTTTGTTATAAATGGATGGTCCAGATTATTTTATATGTAGAGAATGTTTAGAGTGTGCATTTAGAAGAAATGATAAAATACCTTCTTGTGACAATTGTGTGTTCTATATAATAACTAAATAAAATAAAAAATATTTTACAAAGCCATGTAATAAAATCTAATATTTCGTAATATTACTACGTGAACATAAAGAGACGGTTAATCCAAATCACAATGTATATGGTTTTAATGCAAATGATCAACAAATGTTAGTTGAAAAATATACATATTTTCTTTCTTATATGTATAAGTCAGTTCCAGATAGATCTATAAGTCATAAATATTATATTTGTAAATCATTGGACGAAAGACTTTCTAGATTATTACCCTAATAGAGAAATAAGGGAAGCAATAAATATTGTAGATTATATCGTTAAAGAAGATCTAAGAAAAGTAAAATTAAAGACTTTAACTAATACGGATTTTTTTTATTAATAAATGACAAAAATTTGTAGTGTTTGCAATATTACTAAAGACGTTAATAATTTTCATAAAAATAAAGAGGAATATAATGCAAGATGCAAAACTTGTATGAGTAATTAATAATTCACTAATAAAAATAAACTTAGAGAAAAAGTGGAATGTGAATGTGGAAGATATGTTGTAAAATCATATCTTCGTAGTCACAAGTCTAAAAATATACATTTACGAAAATATTAACAAATTTGTTTTGTAATAAATGGAGATCAACACAATTAAAGAATTACGACAGATGTGTAAACAAAATTGAATTAAATGTTATTATAGAATGAATAAACCTGAATTAATATTTCATTTAAATAGATTCCCGTTTGAAGATGATTTATTTAGTGCACCTAAGCCTATCAGAATTGCAAAAGTAAAATGTCAAGGTTGTAGTACATATTATGATCCAGAAAAACGTGCAGAACATTTTAGAAGTAATAAACATTTATTTAAACAAAATTCTAGAATTGTAGAGGTTGAAACTGCATTTCAAAATAGGTTGGCCACATATCATATAAATAATAATACTAGCATAAGAGACCCTTCAATATTTCTTGCCTCTATTAAATATACTTTATTAAATAAAATACATGAAAAGCTGGGTGATAATAATCTTAAGGTAAACTTGAAATTATTTTGTAATTATAAGCAGCTTGACATTGAATCTGAAATTATTGAAGAACAAAATTTTAAAACACGCAATGTAGCCATTTTTGATAGTACAGACCTAGAAGAATACTATGTTGAAGCAGAAGAAAAATTACTTGCTGAAGTGGAGGAATTTGAAAGAAAGGAATCCGGTCGGGTTTTATATAGTGTAAATTCTATAGAGCTGCGAATTAATAACTATGTTCCATTACGTGGATCTTCTTATGTGGCACTACCAAAATGGATACAAGACAAAAAAGTAGTAGTAACTGTGGAAAATAACGACGGCAAGTGTTTTATGTGGTCATTATTATCATTCTTACATCCAGTAGATATAAATACTTGTAGATTAACAAACTATAATAAATATATAGATCAAGTTTAAACAATGTTTAATGGTATTCGATTTCCTATGGCACTGAAAGATATTAGGAAATTGGAAAGGCAGAGTAATATCTCGGTAAATGTATATTCTTTTGATGAGCAAGAAATAATATTTCCAGTATATGTAACAAAAGACAAGAAAGATCAACATATAAATTATAAAGGACGATAAGAATAGTCACTATTGCTGGATAAAAAGTATGTCACGATTAGTGGGATCTCAATTATCTAAGCATAATGATTCAAAGTATCTCTGTGATCGATGTTTATTATTTTTTAATTCAGAGTATAAGTTAAACATTCACAAAGTTGATTGTAAAATCAAAGGTTCAGTAAAAGTAATTATGCCAAGTGAAACTGAGAAAATCCAGTTTAAAAATTATAGAAATACAATGAAAGTTCCATTTGTTATATGTGCAGACTTTGAATGTCTAACAAAAAAATTCAAACATGTGCACCATCAAATAACAAATCATACACACATAGATATCAAAAACATGAACCTTCAGGTTTTTGTTATTATATAAAATACATACATAAAGAATATAAACCGCCTGTTGTATATAGAGGTCCTAATGCCGCAAAAGTATTTATGGATAGAATTAGACAAGAAGTAGAAGAAATTGGTAACTATTATGATGAAATTGAGGAAATGTTACCTCTTACCAATACAGAAATAGAACAATATAATACTAATAATAATTGTACTTTATGTGGGTGTAGGTATACAGAAGAAAATAAAAAAGTACGCCATCATGATCATTTGACTGGAAAATATATCGCACCTCTTTGTAATACTTGTAATTTAAAATGCCAAAATCCTTAATTTGTGCCTGTATTTTTCCATAACTTGTCTGGTTACGATTCGCATTTATTTATCAAAGAACTTGCTTATGATGACCAAGAAATAGATTTAATCCCATGTAATGAATAACGGTATATAAGTTATACTAAACATACAGATGATCTACAAATTAGATTTGTGGATTCATTTAAATTTATGTCGAGTGGTTTGGAAAATCTTGCAAAGAATTTAAAAAAAGAACAAAAAACATCATTGACTAAATACTTTAAAGAAGATGAGGTTGACTATGTAACTAAGAAACTAGCATATTGCTATGAATACATGGATTCATGGTCAAGATTTACAGAGACAAGTGTTCCACCTAAATCGGAATTTTATAGCGAACTAAACGATTCAAACATAAGTGATACAGACTATAAACATGTATTAAATGTATGGAATAAATACAATATGCAAAATCTAGGAGACCTTCATGACTTGTATGTAAAAACAGATGTATTATTGTTGGCGGATATATTTGAGAATTTCAGATTAATATGCTACAATTTATACAAATTAGACCCAGCATGGTACTTTACAACACCTGTACTAACATGGAACGCAATGTTAAAATATACAAAACAGGCTTTAGACTTAATATCTGACTATGATATGATTTTAATGATTAAAAAAGGTATAAGAGGAGGAATAGCACAGTGTTGTAAGCGGTATGTAAAGGCAAATAATAAATACATGGAAGATTATAACCCCGCAAAATCATCTAATTATTTAATGTATTTAGATGCCAATAATTTATATGGTTGGGCAATGTCGCAGAAGATGCCATATTCAGGTTTTGAATGGGCCAGTAAAAATATGAATTTAAATCTAGCGGATGATGCAAATGAAGGATATATTGCTGAAGTTGATTTAGAATATCCCATGGAGTTACATGATTTACATAAAGATTTACCACTGGTACCCGAATCAAAAAATCCACCAGGATCTAATCAATGTAAATTACTAACTACATTGGATAACAAAAAAAGATATGTTTTACATTACAGAAGCTTGAAACAATATCTATCAAAGGGAATGGTATTAAAACAGGTACACAGAGTAATAAGTTTTAGACATTCTTATTGGTTAAAGAATTATATAGACTTGAATACGGAAATGAGAAAGAAAGCAAGTAGTGAATTCGAAAAGGACTTTTATAAATTAATGAATAACAGCATATTTGGAAAGTCTATGGAAAACATTAGAAAATATGTAAACATAATACTATGTCCAAATGCTAAAAAAAGTGAAAAGCTTATAAGCAAACCAAACTTTAAACATAGAAACATCTTTACTGAAAATCTTGTGGCCATACATATGAATAAAACTAAAATAACATTCAACAAACCAATTTACATTGGTTTGTCTATATTAGATATATCAAAAGAGTTAATGTATGATTTCCATTATAATGTTATGAAACAAAAATATAAGCATAATATAGAGTTACTCTATCAAGATACGGATTCCTATATTTATAATATTATCACGGAAGACTTTTATGAAGACATGAAACATATGATAGATCACCTTGATACATCCGACTATCCTGTTGATAATATATATAACATACCCATAGTGAACAAAAAGGTACTTGGAAAAATGAAAGATGTAAATATGGGCTCTCCAATGACAGAATTTGTTGGCTTAAAGGCAAAAATGTATGCGTTTGATGTATTAGGTAAAACAGTTCAAAAGAAGGCAAATGGTACCAAGAAAAATGTAGTTAAGAATAATATTACTATTGACGATTATAAAAACTGTTTATTTAATAGCGAGAAGATGTCCAGAACAATGAATACTATTAGAAGTGTAAAGCATGACATTTATTCCATCAATCAAAATAAAATTGTTCTGAATCCTGCCGATAATAAAAGATATATACTAGAAAATGGGTTTGACACATTACCATGGGGTCACTATTCTATTAATAAAAATTAACGGTAGATATATTAATATTTAAGTAATAGATATATAAAAATAATTGTAGATATTTAAATTAAAATATTTAAACAATATATATAAAAAATAATTGTAGATATTTAAATTAAAATATTTAAATAATAGATATAAAATATAATTGTAGATATTTAAATTAAATATTTAAATAATAAATATAAAAAATAATTGTAGATATTTAAATTAATTATTTAAATAATAGATATAAAAAATAGTTGTAGATATTTAAATAAAAATATTTAAATAGATATATAAAAAATTTTTTTAGATATTTAAATTAAAATATTTAAATAAAATTAATGTAGTTAAGATAAAATGTTCTCATTAAAGCGACGGCTATATTTACCATTTGCCATAACTTTCTACATATTTATGGCTAGAAAATCATATTTCTTTTTCCAACAAAAATTACAAAGATCTCTAAACTTTTCTATACTCATATCCGTGCCAGCGAAATCATTACATGCATGTTTTAAATTAGTACTATCAGTAAAGTGACAAAGTATAATATAGTTTGCATTAGCTCTGACCATCTGTTTCGGTATGCGGCTTAATGTTTGACATGTGTATATACAACAAAGACCATAATGTCTACCTCTACTAAAGTAATCTTAAAGTATTTTTATTTTTCGTGTATCAATATCATCAAATATTGCTACTGAATTAGGTTTTACATTTTTTACAGGTGTAACGTCTTCAGCATTTTCAAATTTGAAGAAGCCTATACGATTTTTCAAATGACTATTCATTTCATTTACAAACTCTTCAAGATATTTGTATTTTAGTTGATGTAATGATTTTGAATAAACATATATATTTTGATATATTAAACCGTTATGCGTATCTGTTAACATTTGTAATATAATGCTTGTTTTGCCTCAATTTGATGGTCCACATATTATAGATCTTATAGAGTTGGGGAAATATTTATATCTATTTTGTTGCTCTTCTTCTATAGTTATATTCTCTAAACCTTTTCCTACTTTTTTAATTTTAAACTCCATTAATTAGAGATTAAAAGTCTTTTACTACCGTGTTTGTCAAGCTACTATATTTTATATTTGTATCACTAACTATCAGACAGTGTACAATAGTATTTTCTGGAAACTTTTTATTAAACTGAAAGTCAATCTTTACATCTGTAATTGATTCCTTTATGGTCTCGTTTTGATATAAACAATCTATAACAAATATTGGATAGTTTTTATTAAACTCATATTTAGAAACAATATGTGCATTAATATGTTTGTTATTAAGGAAATATCTCTTTTGAAAGTTTTTAAACATTGTGTATACACTACTATAGTCATTGTGGTCAGTATCTAACATTAAATTTTCCTGTGGATAGCCATCGTTGTTTAATAATGCTTTTATATCATGCAGGTCAATAAAATCTAATTTTGAATTATCTACAGTTATATCTGTTTCACGATTTTTAGAAAATGCTATGATAAAATATTTTGGACGTTTTGCTAGGGTTGCTACTCGCCATGTGTATTTCATCACATCTTTAGGAATTGTAGGATTACATTCATAAGTCCATGAATTATAATTTATTATTTGCTGTTGGTTTGAAGCTATAAGATTACTAATTTCTATTTGTTTTTCCAATGTGGGAATTACTAGTGGCATACTCCAATATACTTCTGAAATATTAATTTGCAAATTGTCTTTTAATGTCACAGGTGCTAATAAACAATTTGAATCATCGGTTGCTCTAAGTAGTTGTAGTTCCTGAATGACACGTAAAATAGCTTTATTATATGTTTCAAATACACCGAAAATATTTTTTAGTGGTACAGTAATGGAAAAATATCCCTTTTCATCTAAAACATTCTCAATGCCCCAGCCATCAAGCATGTCTTGTTTATTAAAATTAGTTAAACCTTTAATTGTTGTTGTATAACCTGGAGCAATAACTACTTCTACTTCTTTACTGGATATTAAATATTTTATTTGCGAATAGAGATGCATTATACCATTTTGAACAAATTGAATCGTCTTATAATTAGCAGATGTCAGTGGGTTACCTTTGCCTATAATCTGACCGGCTATTACAAGATTACTGTTTGCAGTGTCATAAATTACATCCTGATTGGGTACTTTAATCTCTGTAAATGTATTTGGTGTATTAATTCTACCTACTATCATAGGTAAATATTTTATATATTGGTAACGCTGGATAGGTGGTTTATGTACTCGCTCATTAATAGAATAATCAAATATTGCTGTATCCATTTATATAGAAGAAAATTTTACGTTTTTCTTATATGTAAAGTTATTAACAAAGGTTCAGTTCTAAAGTCTATTAAATTATCATCTTGATCTATTAGTTTTAATTCCAATTTATCTATTTTATTTAATATTAGTCGATAATATGCCAAGTTAATAGGTTGCTCAATTATATCATAACCAGAATTCATATATTGTACTAGTTTCTGTCGAGCCTATATAACATCCTTTTGTAATATTTGAACATACTTTGATAGTCTTAACAGGAAATATATCCAAAGTGTTATCAGACATGTGCAGTATGTTTGACTCTAGTACCCTTTTATTAAATCCCAGCAATGGTCCTATTGAGTTATATGTTGTAAAATCGATAGTATAAATACTTTTAATCATATTTTTCATAGTATTGTCAATTGGTTTTAATATGAATCCTATACCGATAATTTCTTCTAGTATGTCTTTCAAGTCTTTATATCTATATGTACCATCATCAATTTTAATAGTTTTACTAACACCCTCTTTAATACAAGAAAAAGTATTATTTCTTAATTTATCTGATACATTTGGAATAGTAAATGATGTTTTTAAACTTTTCAGACACAATTCATATCTACCATCTCATAAATCTAGTGGGGAGAAATAACTACTAATTAAAATAGATTGATTCAAATTTTTATAATTATCCAATGTTAGTGTACCCATTTATTATAAAAGAAATTATATATAAATTCTATACATAACTTTCCACAAATTTGTTTCACAATATGACTGTTGTCTGTTATAATTATAATATATTTCAGCCTTATTAAAATACTTTACTAATTTTATTTCAGGGTTTACGTTTCCATAACTATCAAAATAGTAAACTTTATTATCAATTTTTATATAAGCTACCCAGTGAGTACCTGGTCCCGAATTAGAATCTAAATTAACTATACCTGATTCATTCTTGTTAATTAGTTTAGGCAAAGTATTTATTTTTCCTCCACGTTTCTGTTTATTATATGCAGGATCGCCTATATACATCCCATTACCAAAAACCTTCTCGCCTACCTTTTTTCCTGCTTGCAACATTGCACCTGTTCCTAGAGCGGCTAATGTACCTTTAATTAATGTCATTACAGCTGGAATTGCGAATGGAAGATGCCGCCATTTTTTACAGCAATATCAGATAATGCACCGCCTAATTTTATACATGATCCTTTTATTATTGGTGCTGCTGGCAAAAGTATTACACCACCTTTCTTTTCTGTTAAACTATTTAATAATTGCGTTGCTGGTAAATCAATACTGCCTTTTACATTTGCTAATTGATTTACAATATCCTGTACATTGTTTGAATTAGAATTTTGTAATGCCGCCATTAACATTGTGACAGGAATAGGTATTTTTGATGGAGGACTTATTTTTTTTTTATCTGAGATGAAGATAATTTTATAGTAGCTCCTACTCCTTCCTGTTTAGATTTTTGAATTTTATTTAATTGGCTTTTACTCAATATTTCTGCCATTTCAACTGATTTAGTAGTATAAAAATTAAGACCCATTCCCATTTTACGTTTCGCTTTCATTATACTTGTAACTGATCGAGCAGCTAATTTTTCTTTAAAACTTGCATTTTTATCTAATACTCTATTCCATGCTTTATTTTCTAATTTTATTTCTGTTGTATACATCTGTATATTTAGAATAAGCTATGTGAAGTTCTCGGCAAGCTTCATCTAATCCGTTAACTCTTTTATCACCTCTTGCTAATCGCTTTTCTAACTTGGTACCTGTACCACAGTAATTATAACCTGGTATATGTACTTCAAGCGGTAATTTATTTATTAAACTATTTACAAATCTAGATCCTTCTTTTTTCCTCATTTATAAAGAAACATTTTCCCGTTCTAAATGGAAGATTATCTTGAAAAACGTAAATATGTTTGCCGCAAATCTTATAAACATTATAGTAAAATTAATCTAGGTATGCATTTGGGCGAAGTTTAATTTACAGGCAGTAGTTTATCAGCGATAGCAATGCCCTTATTATCAGTTATCGCTGTCGGGTCACTTTTACTTATGTGTGTCTCTGAACTCTTAAATATAAAAGAAAAAATGATTGGATTCAAGAAATGCTATAATTTTTATAATAATTTACCATTAACATTTAAATCTGGTGAAATATTAGAGGCTCAAATATTTATTAAGGAACGCGAGTTTATCAAAAACATAAATTACTTTTGCGTTGAGAAATATTTAAAAGAAAAAAAGTTGAACGGTTATGATGCAATGTGAAGTAATATTCAACTATTATGTGCATTTATAATAAAACTTTTTTGAGGTCATATTTATTTTCTATAAATAAATTCTATATCATTTTTACGATATATTTTAAACTATGACGATTGCTCACCATCCTTCCAAATTAAATTATTATCATCATTTTGTTTGTTATATTTAATTATATTTACCTAATTTATATATTTATTTTGTTTAAACAATTTATTTATTTTATTTTTTACTTATTTTTTTTATATTTTTAACTATTCGTTTAAACAAATTCTATATCATGCATCTCTCTTGTACCTATTTTCTTCTTACCGTTATATTTTAAACTGGGAGGATTACTGATCAACTTTTCAATACTTGGTATAAATCTATTATACCGTTCAGGTAATGATACTTTAAAATTCTCTATACCAACTATTATTTGCTCACCATACTTTCCTTCAATTACCTCAAAATATTCGATTTTATACGTTTTATTATTCAACTCTGACAATTTTCTAAATTGTGAATTACTACTATTTAGCATACTCGCTAATTCGTTTTTATTCTCCATTTATTAGGGAAAAAAATTGTCAATACGTTCAGGTTTGTCAATTTACACTTTTTGTAAATTTTACTAAAAATAGGGCAAAAGTACTCTTTTATGGGCATTTTCACGGTTTTTCTAGCAAAAAAACCGTAAAAATAGGGCAAAAGTACTCTTTTATGGGCATTTTTCACGGTTTTTCTAGCAAAAAACGGGGTACGTTCCGGTTTTTTTGAGTTAGAACCCCCATTTATACACTACTGCAAAAAATCGAATTAAGTTCGTCAATGCACTGTTGTTGAGTTAATCTACTTCGAAAGTATTAAAACATAACTGTACGAAAATGTTCACGATTTAATTCCATTTTTTGGACGACATGAATTTTTCACGCTATTGTGAACAACACAAATAGCGTTCGTACGTCAAATTATTATTATTATAAGATTTAACGGATCGACTGTTTAGGTCATTACCGCGCCGAATAGACTCTGCTCTTGACAGGGTCTTGTACAATCGATCCGTGCAATGTCTCTTTTACAAATTTCGTTGTTATCTGGGTGGCACATTCCTATTGTGCAATGCTTGTTGTATTATTATTTATATATTTATGCAGAAATTACTTTTGTTGTAAATAGTTAGGAAATAATTTTCATCTAGGCATAGAAAGTCCATGTTTATTATATCAAAAGGTTTAGAGAGAGTTGGTGTAAGATTTTCTTTTCCTTGTACTGGTTTTCTATTGTATTTGTTTAGTTTACAGTGGCCGCAGTTATTGATATATTCGGTAATATTTTTTATCATATTAGGCCAGAACTATTTATCTTTTAATGAGTTTAATGTTGCTATTATTCCACGGTGGTATGTTAGTCCTATGTGGAAGTCATAAATTATTTCAATTTGTTCGTCTTCGTCTTCTATGTCTATTACAATTTTAATACATGAAATAATGTTTGTAGTGCTATATTCGAAAGTAATTTTTATAATATTCGGGGGTGTTATGTCTAGACCAGTGGTCGGGAAGTGCGGGCGAAAGATTTTTAGATGGCACAGCAAAGTGAAACACGATGAGAAATTTTTAATAAATTTGGTTTTAACATAAAAATATTTATTTGTTACAACTTTTAATTTACATGATCGTTTAACTTGATGCATTGATTGAAAAATATAATTATATTTTTCAATTAACGCGTGAAAAGTAAGTTAACCGAGATCACTGTTAAAAACACATATTCAGATGTTGTTTAGATGAGTTCGAATAAATTCGTGTGAAAAGAAGTAGCACGAAGAAAAATAACTTACAATACAATGTCAATTTTACATTAAAGTAATAATTGTAAGAAAATTAAGTTGCTTTATTTACAAATCCGGCCCCTCAATTCTACGGCCACTCTATACCCCCCAAGGGTGTACTCTTCCTAGTAGCACGCAACTGAATTTTTGCCGTTAATTTGGCCAAGTATGGCACACTTGCACAATGAGGTTGCAGACCGCTGATCTAGACCCTTTTCGATTATTGCGTAACAACGTATTTTTGGAATAATGTAATCCTTTTAAAAATTTATTATTTCTTCTTCTAGTGTGATTTTATTGAATTTACAGTGCATTCTTATCTGAGCATGCTCAAATAATCGTTGTATTTTAATATCTGTGTTTCCATTATGTGTTTCTAGTATAAGTTAGTTATTTGCAACATTAAGCCTATCGTTTGAAAATTTTAGTCCGTTCACTGGGTTTTCTGTATCTGAGTGTACTGTGTTATTATCGCTATCATTAATATTTATTGAATCGTTAATATTTGTTTGAGGTAGTCTATATAAATTAATTTGAATGTTTGTATCTTCGAAAATTTTTAGTATTTTGTTTGAAACGTCTTCCTATTTTAATTGACCTAATCCGCAGCCTAATTTCGAGATATTGATTTCATGTAGTTCATTTAGTGTCATATAGTCCCTTAATTCTTTGAGAAGTTTGTCTAAATTTTTTATTGAAGGTATTTCGTTATGTTTTTCTTTTTTAATTAGATGAAATATTGTTTTATTATTAGTGTGTTGTATGATTAGATTTTATTTTGGCGTTTTTTATTGTTACAATATTCTTTGCTCTGAAATTGGTCGCTTATGTCTTTGGCTAGTCATTTTGACATTTCGAAATCTTTTGATATGCAGTGTGCGAATATTTTTGTATTTGTCACGTTTCCAATGTGTTTAATAATTTGCGTACCATTTCTTTGTCGTGATAAATTATCAACAATAAAGTTCATTTTACCTTCTAAATAGTCTATTTCAAAATTGTATTCGTTAAGTTCTATTTTCCATCGCATAAGTTTCTGATTCGGGTTCTTCATATTGAATAGCCATACAAGTGGTCGGTGATCGGATTTAATGAGAAATTTTCTCCCGTATAAGTAAGGTCGGAAATGTTTTATAGATTGGATTATTGCAAGTAGTTCTTTTTCTATTGTGCTGTAGTTTTGTTCAGCATTATTTAGTGCTATAGAGAAATATGCTCCTAGCATCTCTTTTTTATTTTCATTCTTTTGAAGAAATAAGGAACCTATTGCAAAGTCTGAGGCGTTGTTATATTCGTTTAGTTATATTTTCCATCGCAAAAGTTTCCACACAAAGAATTCAGAAAAAAATACTCTATCGAATGGGCTTAGAAAATATATAGCATCTCATTTGAGAAAAACATAACTTTGTGTTGTTGCTTGAGAACCACTGGTTTAAAAAAATATTTTCTTTTATAGTTGGATGTCCCCCTTGGTCCTGCATAAGATTGTCTCATACTATTTTATTGTATCTTTACTGTCATAGAAGTTATTCGAGGTAGCTCGTTTCGCTGTTACATTAAATTATTATTTATTTATTTTTATTGCATAACTAATATATAAATAGAAACATTTAAATCTATTCATTGCCTGTTTTTTATATCGATATGATTATTACGACAAAGATACCACTAGGTCGTAAGAAAGTATGTCATCAAAAAGATTCAATCATTAACAAAGAAAACATGGTAGAACAATGTAATTTTTATATAAGGGAAATGATTTGTTATATAAAATGATATTAAAAATTTGTTTTATATATATATATATATATATATATATATATATAGTATATATATATATATATATATATATATATATATATATATATATAGGATATATATATATATATATATATATATATATATAATATATATATATATATATATATATATATATATATATATATATATATATATATATATATATATATATATATATATATATATATATATATATATATATATATATATTTATATATAGGATATATATATATATATATATATATATATATATATATATATATATATATATATATATATATATATATATATATATATATATATATATATATATATATATATATAAAACAAATTTTTAATATAATTTTATATAACAAATCATTTCCCTTATATAAAAATTACATTGTTCTACCATGTTTGGTTTGTTAATGATTGAATCTTTTAATGTTGATACCACATACTTTCTTTCTTATCACATTTGAATACGACCTAGTGGTATCTTTGTGGTAATAATCATATCGATATAAAAAACAGGCAATGAATAGATTTAAAAGTGTCTATTGATATGTAAGTTATGCAATAAAAATAAATAAATAAATATAATACAACAGACTATATAGATTGGATTATTAACAGGGATAGGTTTTATTAGTTATTAAATCCGCTAGACTTCTCGGCTCCGGATAGTTTTGTACTGCTGACATTTTTCTGGGTGAAGGTAAAATCTTGCCGTCTTCAATTACGTGATCCAAAAACTCAACCTCAGTTTTCAAGAACTGGCATTTACTCCACTTAATATCAAGCCCGTACTCTTGAGCTGTCTCCAGCACACGCTTCAAGTGGTGTATAGCTTGTCCTACATCTCGAGCCGGTACGACAAGGTCATCCATATAAATAAAGACCATACTCTCGACTGCAAGATCTCGGAAAACGCTGTTAACAAATCTCTGAAAACTGCTTGGAAGTTGCAGAATCCAAAGAGCACCTTCCTAAATTAATAATGTCCGCTATTTGTCACGAACGTGTTATATTTTCTGGTTCGTGGGGAAACACTTACTTGGAAAAAAGCATTTCTCAAGTCCGGTGTACTAAATACATGTGTGCTGCAAAGCTTGTCGAGTACATCATCCATCAAAAGCAATGGATATCGGTCCTTCACCACATCTTTGTTTACCCGACGATAGTCAACACATAATCTTGATGTTGCATCTTTCTTTGCTGTAACAACTACTGGACTGGTGTACTCTGAACTGCTCGGTTCAATGATTCCTTCCTCTATCCTTTCTCGAAACTGTTTGTCCACAACTTCTCTCTCTGCTGGAGCCAAACGCCTGGGTCTACAGTAAACAGGGTCTTCATTCTTCATAATAATGTTCATCACGATTCAGGTATTCTTCTTTTCGATTGGCTGATAACTGACCATTATATCCTAAATCAGTCGTTGTCGCGCCAATGTCGAGATCATCGTCTCGAATGATGTCTATTTTTATCAGGAATGCCTCATTCATTATTTTCGTTATCTTCACGACTTTCTTATTAATTAGTACTTCCGACTGCTCCAATAACTCGTTTCCGATAATAGCTGGCATCTTCAGGTGTTCTCGGAAACGACGTAAACGTTTTCCTAGAAACGATCATCATCCACGTCAATCGTTGACGAAAAATAACTTCGTGGTGAAACGTAGCTTTTACCAAATTCTTTTAGGACGATGTCAGTATTCTTCAAGGCAGGTCTTCCCACGTTGGCATAAGTGGCGTCACGGATGAGATTGAGATAGCATCCGGTGTCTATTAAGGTTTCAATCTTGTGACCATCGATCAATATCTTTTTCGTCCTAACGTTGGACGATTTTATTTCAACATTTACACCCGTGTATTTCTTCTTATCCTCTATGGTGTCCTTCCCTGTACAACTTGAAGCGATGTGTCCGAAACTATCGCAGCGGAAGCATTTCGTTTTCAGTTGACGACTTGGCTTCTCTTAAGGTATGATGTGTTTCGTTCTTAAAGTTCCTCGTATGCTTGTCATTTCTAAACGACTTCTGATTACACTTCTCGTAAGCTAACTCATAGAATCGCAGCTTTTACTTGAACTGCTTAAGACTTCTTGCTCCGTATAGTCTTGGTTCCGGAATTGTCTTCAATGCCGTCAATGATGTATTGGATCAAAAACTTCGTCGAGTTTAGCTCTGCTAACATTTTCTCGCATCATTAGAAGGTACTCCGTACAGGTTTCACCCCTCTTCTCTTGCCGTTTTCCTAAAGTTATATGAATTTCAGCTGCCGTAACTTCAACATTAAATTTCTATTTCAAAGATTTCTTCAGTTTACGCCTTGATGTTATGCCTCGTTCTCTTTTTACAAACATCGTAGCCAAACCGGTCAGTGTCTTCTTTGCAAAAATGCATTTTTGCATTTGGTCGCACTCCATAAGCTCCGCAGTCTCTTCGAAGTCATAGAACTGTTTAGCTATTGGATACCCATCATCGCCACTAAATGTATGTATGGAGTCCTCGACATCACGAAAGGTTAGAGCAAACTTATGAGAATTCTCTCATGCTTGAGGTCGGCATCGGTCGAATCTGTAATGTGTCTCTTCCTCCTCATCACAGGAACTATCCTCAATGGAACTATCTTCTTTCGATCTTCTCTCACCCAAAGTGCTTGGTTCCGGACTTTTTGCTAACTGGCATCTCTCTTCTACGGCCATTTCTCGATATGCCTATTCTCTCGATTTCGGACGCGGTCCGACGCTGGTCCTCTGGCTTCTGAACCTGCTTGGTATCCTTCTCAGCTTCTGAGTCCCGTTTCCTATCATCGTCGTCATAATTTGATATTTTGCACTCTCTCTCGAGCAAATTAAGATTATTTAGGAAGCCATAAATACGATGGATGAGTGTCGTCTTATCTCCCGAATAATCAATGCAGATTATACTCGCAATGGTGATCAACCCGGCTTGGCATTAATCGAGGTCAGATGTGAAACCGGCAAAATCACGCAGTCTCTGTCGTCTTTAAGGTCGACTGGCTCGCTCTCAAAGATTAGTTTGTAGACTTTACGAATTTCCAAAGCCGATTCTTCTTAACCTTTTCCATTTTACCCAAAGTTGACATTTTGTTCATAAACATCAATTTACTCACTGGAATCGCGTCTTTTGTCATATATCAAGTGTCATCTGGCTAGTTTCAGTCCTTTGTTCATTCCGGATAAGCCCCCCAATTTTGTGGGAAATCTATTTTCCCCGTCTGAGCGTCTGAATGATTTTACTCGTTCTTTAAACTCTTTTTCGTTATTCAACTGCCATTTTTTCAACAGCTGAATACCTGTCAAAGATTAGGAAAATATGACTATCACTAATCTTTGAGATTATTTCTTCCGCTCATTTGCCCTCTCTCAGCAACCCCTTCAACTTCTCTAATTACTCTCGCGCGCTATCTATATCCTCGAGTATAAAGCCTTTGAATGCGCCCTATTCCTGAAAAATAAAGTCGTGTACTAGATGCCAGAGCGAGCGGGCGTTCTTTACGTGAGCTCTGTGCGTATACATTTTATTTGTAAACAAATAAAATTCGTGTCGAAACTTAGGTTTTTTCTTGTTTGTTTGTGTTTATTTTGTTGTGTATGGTGTTGGTTTGGTCGTTTATCGACTATTTTCATTCGGTTTTTCTTTCAAATCGATTGAATATTGTTCTTTTTTCCTAGTTTTGGCTACCTTTTCTTATTTTCAGGTGGGTTTGTTATTTTGTCTCGTTCTTATTAATTGGGGGCAACCCCTCCGTTGCATTAAACCCTGCTAAAAAGCAGAAAAGTAATGAGCCAGTTGACGGTGGAACAATGTCTTCGGTTTTTGGTCATTAAAAAAAAAAGACGGATCTGATTTTTTCAAGGTCAGTCCGTTTTTAATCAATAAACAAATGTACAGTTTGGTTGGCGAGGTGAAGTTTTTAAAAAAAATAAAAGAAGGTCTTTTGGTAGAAACAAAATCTGCTAAGCAAGCAACTCGGTTGCTGCAAACAAATGTTTTTGCTGATGTTCCTGTGAGGTGTCCTCTCACTCGACCCTCAATACCGTCAAGGGAGTGATTACGTGTCACGATTTATTAAAATGCACAACTGATGAGCTTCGCTCAGAGCTTCAAGCACAGGGAGTTTCTAAGGTCAGGCGGATTACCCGCAAGGTCAATGACGTAGTGGAAGATACTGCGTCCATTATTGTTTCTTTCTCGTTGCATAAGTTGCCAGCCAAAATTCTGGTTGCAATGTATATTTTGCCTGTTAGGCCTTACATTCCCAACCCCATGCGATGCTTCAATTGCCAAAAGTTCGGACATTCTTCAAAAACATGCAAGGATTAAAAAATGTGTATTTGTGAAAAGGCACCTCATGAGGAACAGCGCTGTACCGATCCGGTAAAGTACGTGAATTGTGGTGAAGGGCATCTCGCCTTGTCCAAAAACTGCTCAAAATTTAAAGAAGAATATGCCATCATAAAACATAAAACTCTGAACAACTGTAGTTTCCCTGAAGCAAGAGCTTTCATTCGCCAGAACTCTGCAGTTCCAACCTTAAGTTTTGCTAAGCTTGCTGCAGCTAAGCCAGCAATTTCTAATACTTCTGTCAATGACATCGCTGCTCTTCTCTTACCTGAAATAAAAAAATGATTGTGGAAGCGATATCTACAAAAATAGGCGCTATAATGCGTGCAGTTCTTTCCAACACATATACAGCGACTAGTAATACTACAACGCCGTCACTCCCTATTGATCCTGTTTTGCCAGGTACATCTCAATCTCTTATTAAAGTGCTTTTCTTCAAATATTATGCCATCTCCTGCTCCTGTATTTTCAGGACAGGACAAAAGTGTTTCTTTCTCCGACTCAGAGTCAAGCGTTATGTCGATTGACAATGAGGCGGTAAAAAATGCTCGTAATCCCAAAGCTAGGCGTAGTGGGCTAACGGCAGACCGAAGAACCCGAAAGCGTAACACGTTTCGAGTTTACCTCCAAAGTCAGCCTT
The DNA here is from genome assembly GCA_944738965.1 of Nebria brevicollis. NCBI lineage: Eukaryota > Metazoa > Arthropoda > Insecta > Coleoptera > Carabidae > Nebria > Nebria brevicollis. The sequence goes on from CALYJB010000174.1 coordinate 293,296, forward strand.
CACCTTCTGAATTTTACTATTATTTTTGCTCTTCATTTGTTATGTGTAATTCGTTCATCATCCAATGGAACTGTAATGGAATCGTAAACCACCTAGCTGAGTTTAAAGCTCTTATTGGCTGAACATAACCTTAGAGTTATATGCATCCAAGAGAGTCATTTAAAACCTCTCAAAGTTTTCAACATGCGGGGATATAAAATCTTCCTCAGAGATGTTGACCCTGTTACACGTGCTCATGGTGGCGTTGCAATTGTACTTGATTCTTCTATTTCACACAAAGAATGTAACATTACAACAAGGCTACAAGCACTTGATGTCGAGGACTTAGTACGGCAGCTTCCGACTCCGTATATCCTTGTCGGAGACTTTAATTCTCATAATATATTGTGTGGTTCTGTAAGCACAGATGCTCGCGGTCGATTTGTCGAAAGCTTCTTGGACAACAATAATGTCACGCTTCTCAACACTGGCTCAGCCACGTTCATGAACATGAGATCAAGAAGTTTTTCGGCAATCGACTTGTCTTTTTCTACCCCAACTCTAGCTGCCCATCTTCAGTGGCAGGTAGTTGATGATACCCATTACAGTGAACATTTTCCCATTCTTGTGCCGTTTCTTTCTAATACTGTTTCATTTGCACAACAAACAGCACGAAGATGGTTATTTGATCTGGCCGATTGGAGATCTTTCGCAAGAAAACTTATACTTCCCGAACCGTCACCAGATATAAATGGTCGAGCTGCAACATCTAAACGATTCTATTCTGCATTCCGCATCGTTATCAATACCGAAATCCTCTAGTTGTCTCAGAAAGAAGTCTGTTTCTCGGTGGAATGAACACGTTGCTTCCCTATACGTTCTAAAAAGCGCGCACTAAAAGTGTACCGGAGAAATCCGACACTTTTAAAACCAAAATGCTATCAAAAAAGCCCGTGCGCAGTCCAGGCGTTCAATTCTTCAGTCTAAAACTGAATCTTGGCGCGGAATTTGTTTTTTTTCTATTGGTACTGATTTCGACCATACTCTGCTTTGGAAGAAAATCAGGTATATGAACGGATACAAGATAAGTTCTCATATTCCAATGCTCCAGCCCAATGGTCAGGTACACACTGTCAGAGATGATATTTGTGATATTCCAGCAAACCAGTTTGAGTCCGTTAGTCACTCGGATAATTACTCTCTCCATTTTCTGCACTCAAAAGCGGCTGAAGAGGTTCCTCTAAACTTCGAGTGTGAGAACTCTGAGAGTTATATATCAATATTCACAGCAGCCAATACTTATATTGGTTATGATGATATTGCTTTCGCAATGTACCGTCATTTACCCACCATATTTAAACTTAGAATAGTGGAATTTCTCAACCGGCTTTGGGTTGAAAATGTCTAAACCTGACATCTGGGGCAAAGCGATAATTGTGCCGATACACGAGTAAGGGCAAAGAAGTGTCTTCTGCATCAAGCTACCATCAAATATCTTTGACATGCATCTGTCAAAGTTATATGAACGCTAGATTAATTATCGACCCAACTGGTTTCTAGAATCGCACAATCTCATCAACCAACATCAATGTGGATCTCGTCAGCAGCACTCCACTACTGACCTACATGTGTATCTGACGCAATTCAATCTAGCATCCTAAAACGCAACCATCTGGTTGCAATTTTTTTGATCTACAAAAAGCTTATGACATGACCTGGAGATACG
>CALYJB010000174.1:300000-367648 GCA_944738965.1 Nebria brevicollis
ACAAAAGTATTCTCGAAGATACGCATTTATAATACCGGATAGAAATCTTCGAAGTTTTGCACAGTCGAAATATCCAATCCAGATCATTATTGATGCATTAAATGCATTCTCTCTGACATTTTTGTCTCTAATATTCCAAATGGCAAATTTTCTTTTGGTAAATTTGACATTCTTTCTTGCTAATAATTTAACTCGGATATCACAAAAGTAATATTATAAAAGAAACGCTTTAAAATGGTAAGCAGATTAGGAGATAAGATCATTTATAAAAAACTTAAATAAAAACATATTACCTTATATGGTTGTCATAATAAACAACACGTAAAAATATACAAAATTGATTAAAAAATCAGAATAAACTAAAAATAACACATTTGGAGTACTTTCGGTAGTTTTGAAACTACTGCTTTGCAGAGACAAAATTACCAAGTGTAATATTGAAAACTCAAAAAATCATGGATCGATTAGCTTGCAAATAACTTATTATTTCGCTTTCAAAATTTTAAAAACAATGTGAAGCTTTAGAGGAAGTGTTAAAGTTATTAAGCAATGAAACATAAAACTGGTAAACTTCTAATTGCTAAGTTTGCTTTAGTTTTGCAGGACGTTTTAGTTAATAAATGATTTTTGTATGTTTCCGGGTTAAATTACAATAATATATATGTAAGCAAGTTATTATGTGTACAAATAATAAAACTCGCGTATTGCTTAATTCTGTGATCGATGTTTATATACTACATACATACATACATATCATCACGCATAACCCTATCAAATGGGGTGGCAGAAAACCCTTTACGTTCTTTCACATCTACAAAAACTCTCACATCTTTGTAATATTTCGCTAATCAACTCTATCCTTACACACATCTTTCGTTCATTATTATTCATTTAAGTATTCATACAAGCTCTTGTATTCCGCATGCTCACAACTTTTCTATCACGCAACTCATTCTCATTCATGTATATCCATTTACTTCTAGGACGGCCTTGCATTCGCACATCATTCATCTCTCCAACATAAATCTTTTTTGTTTACCTTTCATTCGGCACGCTTTCGATATGGCCGTACCGTCTCCTTTGACTCGCACCTATTCTACGTACAACATTTTTTACGAAATCGCACTGCTTTAACACCCAAGTATTGTGTCTCTCAAATACCTCAAAAATCTCATTTCCACAGCAGTTTCGCGCTTTTTATGCTTGGTTTGCGAAACCCAACATTCACTACCATTCATCAACGATGGTATAAGTGCACCATTGTACACGTTTAATATTGTATCCTCAGAAATAATAAAATCTTGTAGCCAGCAGACACGCTTCTCTCAATCTCGCAATCATACTTTCCATCACCAGAGAATAAGCAACCCGAATAAGCAAATTCTTTAACTTGCAAAAGTTAAAGGTAATTATCACAATATTACACACTGTCCCTCATTCATTTATTTTGGACCCCATAACTTTTGATTTACTTACATTCGGTACAAGATTGTAATCTCTTCCAACTGCACTTATACTTTGTATCATTCTAATCACATGGTCTGCTGATACACCAAAAACCACGATATCATCAAACTGTGGGTGGTGTAATTGTTCCATATAAAGCAGGAACAGTCAGAACACCTAATGTTAGACCATCATATTCACAACATAAAGCTCGTAGTAATAAAACATCCATAAATATAATAAAGAACTACGGCAACATCACGCAACCTTGTTTCACAACTAGTAAAATATTGAGCCATTCACTCAACCATTGAATCATTCTCTCATTTCTTCCAGTTGCCTGTCTGCCAGCATACAACACTTTTATCGCTATTAACAATGATCCATTGCACCATATTCATTCAAATACATCATAAACTCTCACGAAATACATACGCTTTTTTCAAATCGAGAAAGTAATAAATCAAAAAAAAATTATTATTAGGCGTCTTTTCGACAATCCTACGAAGTGAAAACAGTTGATCTACATACTTTCGTTTAGGTAAAAAGCGACCTTGCGTATCATACAGTTTCATACGTGATATACACCTAATTCTCCTATTTAAAATACTTCCATACTTACTTACAGCACTCAACAAACTAATGGCTTTATAGTTATAACAGTCACTCGAACAGACATAAATTAAACATTTTTACTAACCAATCGAACTAACTTATACTCCCAAGATTATGCATTTCCACAGTTATGCCATTTATACCGAAAACTTTTCCACGTATCATTCGCGATAGAGAATCATATACATCTTCTTCATTAATAACATATTCATCAACAACCGCTTCAATACTAACATCGTAGTGGTTTATTTGTATTACTTACAAAGGTATAAATCCTGCCATACGAAACCATAAAGCCAGACATGCATCATTACATGCTGTATTTACAAATTCCAAAAAAGTATTGATCAGTGGTCCTTTCCTCGTAAAAACTATTCGTTTTATATCGTCAATTGATTTTGCCTCGTAAAACCACATTTTATATTTAGGTATATGAATTGTGGCTTGCAAAATGATTAGCCCTTTTTTTACATATTCAATATTTGCATCCTGGAAGTAAATCAATGTGAATAAATTTTAACGTGTTACATAAACTATAAATATAAATAAAATTATGGTTTTCCATTTGGAAGTTGTCCTTCAACATGAATATACACGACAAGAGCTAATGATTCTTCTTCGGGTTTCCTCTTTCAAATTTGAGAGACGAACTGTTGTATAAATGCAAAATAAGTCTACGATCGCTTTAAAGTTAGTAGGAAATAAACAAAAAAATTATAGAAGAAATATTCGAACAGACGGCACAGTGAACTAGTGCTATGGAAATACACACTTCGCGCAACAGCCGAAAATTCGTTTATTCACACATGCGTCGATACTATCGTCACAATATAATGATTATATTAGGGTGTTGGACGACTCACTGATGTATCAGTTTCAACCTTATTCACTGCCTAGATATGTTTAGTAAGAACTTTGTTTCTAAGTTTTACAACATGTATAACGGTAATTTGTCCTGTAGATGTATATATTATTATGCAAGGACAAAGCACGAGAACCTTATAAACTTTAAAACCAAAAAAAAAAGGTAGAAGATTAATATGACCTGTAGACTAGCTTATTTTACCATTCCAATCAATAAGGTCTTCTGTTAACAATTTCGCATCAAACATAGATAGTTCGCGTGCAATGATATTTTGATTCTCCAGTGCAAGAGTCATATTCAATGAAGTCCTACTTTAATATCAATTATTGTGAAAAGAGAAATTTAACGAAATAAACATACAAGAACTCGTGTATTAAGATATATATATATATATATATATATATATATATATATATATATATATATATATATATATATATATATATATATTGTGACGCTATCTGGCCTGGTGTGGCCCACGTAACAATGTCCCTCTTTCGTGTGTGCTGGTTGCCTGGTGCTCGGGCGCCTTCAGCGGATACGGCTTTACGGTCGCAATTACTAGAGGGGTTGCCGGGGATAGCTGCAGTGGGAAGGTTCAGGGTTGTTGAAAGAAAACTTGCGATTTATTTATATCGTGGCTTTTATTTAACCCTTGGTTTCACTGCAAAGAAAATACAGAGGACTCTGTCGGTGCCGGTGACGAGGTATGGTCGAAGTTATGGCTAAAATCCCGACATGGCACGGGCCGGTAACATGTCCGCTAGTTGGGAACGGTGTAGTATTTGCCCTAGAGACTAAATAGAACAAAATTCGCGAACCGGTAAAATTTCCGGTTGGTGAAACGGCCGGTAATCCCGTCTAGTTACCGCTAGGAGAGCCACAGCTGCCACTAGACAGGGGAAAAGTAACGCGAAGCTACGGGAGCGAGAATATCGCGAACCGGTAAAAGAACGGCTAACAGAAACGGTCGGAAACTATACCAAGCTGCTGCCAGGAGAACCACGGCTGCTGCTAGGCACGGTAAAAGTAACGCGGAGTTACGCGAACGAGAATATCGCGAACCGGTAAAAGAACGGTTAACAGAAACGGTCGGGAACTACACCAAGCTACTGCCAGGAGAACCACGGCTGCCACTAGGCACGGTAAAAGTAACGCGAAGCTACGCGAACGAGAATATCGCGAACCGGTAAAAGAACGGTTAACAGAAACGGTCGGAAACTACACCTAGCTACTGCCAGGAGAACCACGGCTGCTGCTAGGCACGGTAAAAGTAACGCGAAGCCACGCGAATGAAAATATCGCGAACCGGTAAAAAGAACGGTTGATAAAAACGGTCGGAAACTACACCTAGCTACTGCCAGGAGAACCACGGCTGCTGCTAGGCACGGTAAAAGTAACGCGGAGTTACGCGAACGAGAATATCACGAACCGGTAAAGAACGGTTAATAAAAACGGTCGGAAACTACACCTAGCTACTGCCAGGAGAACCACGGCTGCCGCTAGGTGTGAAAAGAACGGAAAGAAACGGTGTGGATGACGTACGCAAACGTCTCGTACTCACCACGCGGTTTGTAAACCTCGGTGTCGACCAGGAAAACCACGGTCAAGACAATCTCGGTAAAATCTCGGATCACTAGGTATCGACCAGGAAAGCCACGGTTCAGATACTCGGTGTAGAGTGATTTTACGCTTCAACTAGGGCCTGTATATATACTAGGCTGCTAATTAAACGTTTCGAGGCTTGCAAAAAAACCTGCCTCGATCTGAAAAGAAAATAAAAGTTGGATCGTTCGCAGCCAAGAATCGAACCTCGGACCTCTAGAACGGTAGTCAAGCACCTTAGCACCGTAGCCATGGTGCTTGCTGTATAAATGACCTTAACTTCGTCACAATATATATATATATATATATATATATATATATATATATATATATATATATATATATATATATATATATATATATATATATACCTAAATATATACCTAAATACCGTCAAGGGCGTGACTACTTGTCGCGATTTATTAAATTGCACAACGGATGAGCTTTACTCAGAGCTCAAATTACAAGGAGTTTCTGAAGTCAGGCAAATTACCCGCAAGGCCAATGGCGCAGTGGAGAACACTGCGTCCATTATAGTTTCTTTTCACTGCATAAGTTGCCATCTAAAATACGGGTAGCCATGAACAGTTTACCTGTCAGGCCTTACATCCCCAATCCGATGCGCTGCTTCAATTGCCAGAAGTTTGGGCACAGTTCAAAGACGTGCAAGAACACAAAAATCTGTATCTGTGGTAAAGCACCCCACGACGAACAGCGCTGTACCGATCCGGCTTGGACCAAAAGTTGCCCTAAATTTAAAGAGGAGTATGCCATCATGAAACACAAAACTCTAAACAATTGTAGTTTTCCTGAAGATAGAGCTTTTGTATGTCAGAACTCTGCAGTTCCAATACTGAGCTTTGCCACAGTTGCTGCAGCTAAACCTGCTATTTCTCCTACCTTTGTTAACGACATTGCTGCTCTTCTTTTACAAGAAATCAAAAAAATGATTATGGAGGCGATCTCCACTAATAGAGGCGCCATCATTAACGCTGTTCTTTCTAATACGTGTACATCAACCAGTAACACTACAATGCCGTCACTCCCTATTGTTCCAGTACCTGTTTTGCCAGGTTCATCTCAATTTATGAATAAAGTGCTTTCTTCAAATATTATGCCAACTCTGCTCCTGTTCTGTCAGGACAGGATAAAAATGTTTCTTTCTCCGACTCTGAGTCAAGCGCTATGTCAATTGACATTCATAACCTTAGAGTTATATGCATCCAAGAGAGTCATTTAAAACCTCTCAAAGTTTTCAACATGCGGGGATATAAAATCTTCCGCAGAGATGTTGACCCTGTTGCATGTGCGCATGGTGGCGTTGCAATTGTACTTGATTCTTCTATTCCACACAAAGAATGTAACATTACAACAAGGTTACAAGCACTTGCAAGCCAGATATTCTTACCTCGGAACATTACAATTTGCAATGTCTACCTTCCAGATGGCAACTGGACTTAGTACGGCAGCTTCCGACTCCTTACATCTTTGCCGGGGACTTTAATTCTCATAATATACTCTGGGGTTCCGTAAGCACAGATGCTCGCGGTCGAATTGTCGAAAGCTTCTTGGACAACAATGATGTCATGCTTCTCAACACTGGCTCCGCCACGTTCATGAACATGAGGTCAAGAAGTTTTTCGGCAATCGACTTGTCTTTTTCTACCCCTACTCTAGCTGCCCATCTTCAGTTGCAGGTAGTTGATGATACCCATTAGAGTGACCACTTTCCCATTATTGTGTCATTTCTCCCAAATAATGTTTCTGTTGCAAAAAAAACAGCACGAAGATATTTATTTGATCAAACCGATTGGCAATCTTTCGCCAACAATCTTATGCTTCCCGAACCGTCACCAGATTTAAATGTCGAGCTGCAACAACTAAACGATTCTATCATGCATTGCGCTTCGCTATCTGTTCCGAAATCCTCTGGTTGTCTCAGAAAGAAGTCTGTTCCTTGGTGGAATGAACATGTTGCTGCCACTTCACTTTCTAAAAAGTGCGCAGTAAAAGTGTACCGGGAAATCCAACACTTTTAAACCAAATTGCTTTCAAAAAAGCCAGTGCGCAATCCGGGCGTTCAATTATTCAGTATACAACTAAGTCATGGTGCGGATTTGTTTTTTTCTATTGGTACTGGTTTCAACCAAACTCTGCTTTGGAAGAAGATTAGTTATATGAACGCTTAAGAGATAAGTTCCAATATTCCAATGCTCAAGGTCAATGTTCAGGTACACTGCCAGGGATGATATTTGTGATATCCCAGCAAACCAGTTTGAGTCTGTTGGCTAATTACTCGCTCCATCATCTGCGCTCAAAAGCGGCTGAAGAAGTTCCTCTAAACTTAGAGTGTGATAATTCTGAGAATCATTATTCAATATTCACTCTAGCAGAATTTGAATTTGCCCTGAGTCACACAGCCAATGCTTCTGTTGGGTATGATGATATTGCTTACGCAATGTATCGTCATTTACCCACCATATTTAAAATTAGAATAGTTGAATTTCTTAACCGGCTTTGGGTTGAAAATGTCTACCCTGACATCTGGCGCGTAGCGATAATTGTGCCGATACACAAGAAAGGCAAAGATGTGTCTTCTGCATCATGCTACCTTCCAATATCTTTGACATGTCATCTGTCAAAGTTATTTGTACGCATGATCAATTATCGACTCAACTGGTTTCTAGAATCACACAATCTCATAAACCAACACCAATGTGGATCTCGTCAGCACCACTCCACTACTGACCTACATGTGTATCTGACGCAATTCAATCTAGCATCCTAAAACGCAACCATCTGGTTGCAATTTTTTTGATCTACAAAAAGCTTATGACATGACCTGGAGATACGGAATTCTACGAAATCTGCAAAACTGGGGTCTACGAGGCCATTTGCCTCAACTCGTAGAAAACCTGTATTCCCCAAGGCTCTTCCATTAGTGTAACATTATTCTTGATTGCAATCAATGACATTGTGTCCAACCTGCCGAATACTGTTGATTATTGTCTGTATGTAGATGACCTTACGATCTTCACTTCATCCCAATCTCTTGCTCTTTGTCAGGAGGGATACAGCAGGCTATTGATATTGTCTCTTTGGCTGCATTCTCTGTGGAGAAAACCTGTGCTATCGACTTCTGTCGATTACGTAAAGCACAAAACTGTCCTGTTGTATCGCATTACGATAGACCAGTGCGGATATAGGATGAGGTGAAGTTTTTGGGCATAATTTTCGACCGTCGTCTTTTATGGCTGAGACAAATCAACACTGTTTCTGCGCAGTGCCGAATGTCATTGAATGCTATCAATTGTATTGCCTCCACAAAATGGAGGACCGTCTCGTCTGAATATAGGCCATACTTGTCTCACACACTTGCATCTATTACTAGGAGAACAACCACCGTTCTGCTCCACTTGCAACACTAGGCTCACTCTCGAATATATTTTTGTGCAGTGTATTAGTTACAATTTGCATCGTCGCAATGCTGGTATTGAGGGTCCCATGCGTATATCATTAAGCAATAATGCAACAAGCATTGTTAGAGTGCTCTCATTTCTCCGGGTAGCTGATTTGTTTACACAAATCTGAAAGGGTTCTCTGCTTTTCATTTCGTTCCGTTAATGTTAACACTTCAATTATCATTTCTTTTCTGTTTTCTCCACACAATATATCAGCCGGGGCTGTGCTTTTGTGGTTTCTATAATAGACCTTAGTTCTTGACTGGTGTTTGCACAATCCAACTGTGCAATGTTGTTTCACACATGAGAAAGTATAACGTTTTTTTTAGGCTTCATTTAAGCTAAATCTGATTTTTTTTTTAATTTCTCAATTCATTCTTTTTTATAATTTTTTTTGAATGTATTTGACTTAAGTATTGCCTTGAGTATTTCTACGGACGAATATTTGTATATATATATATATATATATATATATATATATATATATATATATATATATATATATATATACACGAACCACGGACCTCTAGAACGGTAGTCAAGCACCTTAGCCCCTTAGCCATGGTGCTTGCTGTATAAATGACCTTAACTTCGTCACAATATATATATATATGTATATATATATATATATATATATATATATATATATATATATATATATATATATATATATATATATATATATATATGCTTGCTGTATAAATGACCTTAACTTCGTCACAATATATATATATGTATATATATATATATATATATATATATATATATATATATATATATATATATAGATATATATATATATATATATATATATATATATATATATATATATATATCTATATATATATATATATATATATATATATATATATATATATATATATATATATATATATAAATATCTATATATATATATATATATATATATATATATATATATATACATATATATATATTGTGACGAAGTTAAGGTCATTTATACAGCAAGCACATATATATATATATATATATATATATATATATATATATATATATATATATATATATATGTGCTTGCTGTATAAATGACCTTAACTTCGTCACAATATATATATATATATATATATATATATATATATATATATATATATATATATATATATATATATATATATATATACATATATATATATATATATATATATATTGTGACGAAGTTAAGGTCATTTATACAGCAAGCACCATGGCTAAGAGGCTAAGGTGCTTGACTACCGTTCTAGAGGTCCGTGGTTCGTGTATATATATATATATATATATATATATATATATATATATATATATATATATATATATATATATATACAAATATTCGTCCGTAGAAATACTCAAGGCAATACTTAAGTCAAATACATTCAAAAAAAATTATAGAAAAGAATGAATAGCTTAAATGAAGCCTAAAAAAAACGTTATACTTTCTCATGTGTGAAACAACATTGCACGGTTGGATTGTGCAAACACCAGTCAAGAACTAAGGTCTATTATAGAAACCACAAAAGCACAGCCCCGGCTGATATATTGTGTGGAGAAAACAGAAAAGAAATGATAATTGAAGTATTAACATTAACGGAACGAAATGAAAAGCAGAGAACCCTTTCAGATTTGTGTAAACAAATCAGCTACCCGGAGAAATGAGAGCACTCTAACAATGCTTGTTGCATTATTGCTTAATGATATACGCATGGGACCCTCAATACCAGCATTGCGACGATGCAAATTGTAACTAATACACTGCACAAAAATATATTCGAGAGTGAGCCTAGTGTTGCAAGTGGAGCAGAACGGTGGTTGTTCTCCTAGTAATAGATGCAAGTGTGTGAGACAAGTATGGCCTATATTCAGACGAGACGGTCCTCCATTTTGTGGAGGCAATACAATTGATAGCATTCAATGACATTCGGCACTGCGCAGAAACAGTGTTGATTTGTCTCAGCCATAAAAGACGACGGTCAAAAATTATGCCCAAAAACTTCACCTCATCCTATATCCGCACTGGTCTATCGTAATGCGATACAACAGGACAGTTTTGTGCTTTACGTAATCGACAGAAGTCGATAGCACAGGTTTTCTCCACAGAGAATGCAGCCAAAGAGACAATATCAATAGCCTGCTGTATCCCTCCTGACAAAGAGCAAGAGATTGGGATGAAGTGAAGATCGTAAGGTCATCTACATACAGACAATAATCAACAGTATTCGGCAGGTTGGACACAATGTCATTGATTGCAATCAAGAATAATGTTACACTAATGGAAGAGCCTTGGGGAATACAGGTTTTCTACGAGTTGAGGCAAATGGCCTCGTAGACCCCAGTTTTGCAGATTTCGTAGAATTCCGTATCTCCAGGTCATGTCATAAGCTTTTTGTAGATCAAAAAAATTGCAACCAGATGGTTGCGTTTTAGGATGCTAGATTGAATTGCGTCAGATACACATGTAGGTCAGTAGTGGAGTGGTGCTGACGAGATCCACATTGGTGTTGGTGTATGGGATTGTGGGATTCTAGAAACCAGTTGAGTCGATAATTGATCATGCGTTCATATAATTTTGACAGATGACATGTCAAGGATATTGGACGGTAGCTTGATGCAGAAGACACATCTTTGCCTTTCTTGTGTATCGGCACAATTATCGCTACGCGCCAGATGTCAGGGTAGACATTTTCAACCCAAAGCCGGTTAAGAAATTCAACTATTCTAATTTTAAATATGGTGGGTAAATGACGATACATTGCGTAAGCAATATCATCATACCCAACAGAAGCATTGGCTGTGTGACTCAGGGCAAATTCAAATTCTGCTAGAGTGAATATTGAATAATGATTCTCAGAATTATCACACTCTAAGTTTAGAGGAACTTCTTCAGCCGCTTTTGAGCGCAGATGATGGAGCGAGTAATTAGCCAACAGACTCAAACTGGTTTGCTGGGATATCACAAATATCATCCCTGGCAGTGTACCTGAACATTGACCTTGAGCATTGGAATATTGGAACTTATCTCTTAAGCGTTCATATAACTAATCTTCTTCCAAAGCAGAGTTTGGTTGAAACCAGTACCAATAGAAAAAAACAAATCCGCACCATGACTTAGTTGTATACTGAATAATTGAACGCCCGGATTGCGCACTGGCTTTTTTGAAAGCAATTTGGTTTAAAAGTGTTGGATTTCCCGGTACACTTTTACTGCGCACTTTTTAGAAAGTGAAGTGGCAGCAACATGTTCATTCCACCAAGGAACAGACTTCTTTCTGAGACAACCAGAGGATTTCGGATTTGGTAACGAGGCGGAATGCAAAATAGAATCGTTGAGATGTTGCAGCTCGACATTTAAATCTGGTGACGGTTCGGGAAGCATAAGATTGTTGGCGAAAGATTGCCAATCGGTTTGATCAAATAAATATCTTCGTGCTGTTTTTTTTGCAACAGAAACATTATTTGAAAGAAATGACACAAGAATGGGAAAGTGGTCACTCTAATGGGCATCGTCATCTACCAGCCACTGAAAAAGGGCAGCTAGAGTAGGGGTAGAAAAAGACAAGTCGATTGCCGAAAAACTTCTTGACCTCATGTTCATGAACATGGCGGAGCCAGTGTTGAGAAGCGTGACATCATTGTTGTCCAAGAAGCTTTCGACAATTCGACCGCGAGCATCTGTGGTTACGGAACCCCAAAGTATATTATTAGAATTAAAGTCTCCGACAAGGATGTAGGGAGTCGGAAGCTGCCGTACTAAGTCCAGTTGCCATCTGGAAGGTAGACATTGCAAATTGTAATGTTCCGAGGTGAGAATATCTGGCTTGCAAGTGCTTGTAACCTTGTTGTAATGTTACATTCTTTGTGTGGAATAGAAGAATCAAGTACAATTGCAACGCCACCATGAGCATGTGCAACAGGGTCAACATCTCTGCGGAAGATTTTATATCCCCGCATGTTGAAAACTTTGAGAGGTTTTAAATGACTCTCTTGGATGCATATAACTCTAAGGTTATGAATGTCAATTGACATAGCGCTTGACTCAGAGTCGGAGAAAGAAACATTTTTATCCTGTCCTGACAGAACAGGAGCAGAGTTGGCATAATATTTGAAGAAAGCACTTTATTCATAAATTGAGATGAACCTGGCAAAACAGGTACTGGAACAATAGGGAGTGACGGCATTGTAGTGTTACTGGTTGATGTACACGTATTAGAAAGAACAGCGTTAATGATGGCGCCTCTATTAGTGGAGATCGCCTCCATAATCATTTTTTTGATTTCTTGTAAAAGAAGAGCAGCAATGTCGTTAACAAAGGTAGGAGAAATAGCAGGTTTAGCTGCAGCAACTGTGGCAAAGCTCAGTATTGGAACTGCAGAGTTCTGACATACAAAAGCTCTATCTTCAGGAAAACTACAATTGTTTAGAGTTTTGTGTTTCATGATGGCATACTCCTCTTTAAATTTAGGGCAACTTTTGGTCCAAGCCGGATCGGTACAGCGCTGTTCGTCGTGGGGTGCTTTACCACAGATACAGATTTTTGTGTTCTTGCACGTCTTTGAACTGTGCCCAAACTTCTGGCAATTGAAGCAGCGCATCGGATTGGGGATGTAAGGCCTGACAGGTAAACTGTTCATGGCTACCCGTATTTTAGATGGCAACTTATGCAGTGAAAAGAAACTATAATGGACGCAGTGTTCTCCACTGCGCCATTGGCCTTGCGGGTAATTTGCCTGACTTCAGAAACTCCTTGTAATTTGAGCTCTGAGTAAAGCTCATCCGTTGTGCAATTTAATAAATCGCGACAAGTAGTCACGCCCTTGACGGTATTTAGGGTCGAGTGAGATGACACCTCAACAGGAATATCTGAGAAAATAGTAGTTTGATATAACCGAATTGCTTGTTTGGCTGATTTAGTTTCAACAAGAAGGCCATCCTTAATTTTTTTCAAAGATTGAACATCGCTAACCATGCTGTACAATTGTTTACTAATTAAAAACAGGCTTGCCTTGAAGAAATCAGACCCATCATTTTTCTTAATGAGCAGAAACCGAGGAAATTGTTCCACCGTCAATTCGCTCAACACCTTCTGCTTTTTCGCAGCGTTAAATATAACGGAGGGTTTGCCTCCTCCATCTAACACCCCGTCCGCCAACGCGGACAGTTAAAGAAACAAGGACAGTATAAATACCCAACTGAATATATGAAAACGTAGCCAAAACTACGAAGAAAACACGATATTTAGCTGATATCTGACGAAATCCGAATGGAATCAGAAGAAAATCGACCAAAATATCGACATAAATATAAAAGCAAACACAAACGAACGAGAAAAAAACACTGTTCGCACAGGAAATTTATTTGTTGACAATTAAATGTATGCACTCAGAGCTCACGTAGAAAACGTCCGTTCACCTTGGTGTCTAGTACACGATATATATATATATATATATATATATATATATATATATATATATATATATATATATATATATATATATATATATATATATATTTCCCGTGTCTAGTACACGATATATATATATTTATATATATATATATATATATATATATATATATATATATATAATATATGTATATACATATATATATATATATATGTATATATATATATATATATATATATATATATATATATATATATATATATAAATATATTTCTTTATTATTGTAACGGATTGACTTCTAAGGTTATTACCGCTTATATTATATATATATATATATATATATATATATATATATATATATATATATATATATATATATATATATATTTATATATAAATATATTTCTTTATTATCGTAACGGATTGACTACTAAAGTTATAACCGCTTATATAGACGATCGTTTAATAAGATGTTTTATGTACAAAGTGTAGGAACTAGCATACAATAGAGCTCTGTCAAGAAATTACTAAAACGAGAGTTTTAGATAAAATAGTACATAAAGAAAATTTATTATGCATTCACAAATGAGAACTGCCTAAAACCACAGCCCCGACAGAAACAAGGTTCGAGTGAAAAGAAAAATAATAACAATAACAATAATGAAAAGTTAGCTGTCGAGAACGATAAGAAAGTAACGATTTAGAATTGATGCAACATGTCAATTGGGTAAATAGCTGGCCAAGAGACCCTTCATACCAGCATTGCGACGATGCAAATTGTAACTAGGACACTGCTCGAAGATATGATCGAGAGTGAGCCTAGTGTTAAAAGTGCAGCAGAGCGGTGGTTGTTCTCCAAGTAACGGAAACAACTGTGTGAGACAAATTTGCCCTAGTTTCAGATGTGAGACAGCTACTTGCACGCACCTTGTTAGGCAGAGCGGTAGTAACCACCGCTCCACTGACACCTTTACACGTCGCAATTTGCTAGTGGAATTATTCCAATCCTCTTGCCTTGTCTTAAGACAATGAACAGACACAGACATCAACACATCTTCGGTGCGCTAAGGATGACGAACTAGATAGTCGCTGTTGGCTGCCCCAAGAGTAGCCTGGTCGGCACAGTGATTGCTGGGTATCCCAACATGACCGGGTATCCATATAAGTACGACATCTCCCACTAGCTCCCGCAATCTATCGATTTCAATACGAATGTTATATACGGTAGGATCAGATGAAAATCTGCTACTGATACCCAAGATGGCACTCAGCGAATCAGTGTAGATGAGCAGGTGACGCCGCTCATCGATAGATCGAAGGGAGTGTCAAAGAGAGAAGAGGATCCCATATAACTCTGCGGTATACACCGAGCATATGGGTGACAGTGTGAACGAGTGGGATACGCCGTCAGTCACGAAAGCACAGCCAGTCCCAGAGTCTGTTTTGGAGCCATCGGTATATGTGTGTTGAAAATCTATGTACTGTTGCAGCTAAATAAAGAATTCGACTAGGTATATGGCATGAGGGGTGGAAGCTTTTGGCTTACTGTCAGCGCAAGATTTGTTGTTAAGGCTGCAGATGCCCATGGAGGTACTGCGGAATATATCCGTGGTAATACAGGCCCTTGGTTGTTGAGGATGGTATTCAACAGTCTTGGAAGTTTTAATGCTAGTGGGTAAAGGGCAGTTGCACTATACGTATAACAACGATTTAACTCCTCGTTATTGAAGAAAATAGCGTGGTTTATGTGCTGCGTGAGCGTTTGAATTTTGCACACGTACCTCATACCAAGTTTCATGTACCTTATGTGAAGTGGCGGAACACCAGCTTCACAGTGAAGTCTTGGAATTGGCGTAGTCCTAAACACACCGGTGACAGTTCGAATACCAGCATTGTGTTCACTGTCTAGCTTCTTCAAGTGATGGGAACTAGCCGTTTACACAATGATTGCACCGTAGTCTTTCCTGGACAGAACCAGACTGGTGTACAGAAGCAGCAAAGAATTCCTCTCGGTTCCACATTTTTTGGAGGCAATACACGTGATTGCATTCTATGTCATTCTGCTCTGCGCAGAAACAGTGTTGATGTATTTCAACAGTAAGAAACGTCTGTCGAAAATTAAACCCAGAAACTTCACCTCATCTACAATCCGCACTGGTCTGTTGTAAAGCGTCACAACAGGACAGTTGTGTGCTTTGCGTAGTCGACAAAAATCGATAGCACATGTCTTTTCCGTAGAGAAACGAAGACCACGGTCGGATGCGGCCAGAAAAACAATGTCTACAGCCTGCTATAATCTCTCCTGACAGTGAGCAAGAGATTGAGACGAAGTGAAGAGGGTGAGGTCGTCGGCATAGAGACAATAATCAACGGCATTGGGGATGGTAGAAACGATGTCATTGATTGCAATCAAGAATAAAGTTACACTTATGGAAGAGCCTTGAGGAATACCGTTTTGCAACGGTCGTGTAGACGAAAGACTTTCTCCAACAGAAGTGTTTGCAGTACGACTGAGTGCAAATTCAAATTCGTCGAAAGAAAAACTAGAATAGTAAAACCCAGTGTTATCCGAGTCAAAGTCCAGTGGAACCTCCTCAGCCGCTTTTACGCGCAAAATATGAAGCGAATAATTGTCCGAACTGCTAACAGCCTCAAAGTGGTCTGCTTAAATCTCACAAATCTCATCTCTTGTAGTGTGTATTTGGTCATTGACTTGGAGCATTAGAATATGAGAACTTTTCTTGTAGCCGTTCATATATCTGATTTTCTTCCAAAGTGTAGTTTGGTCGGAATCAGTACCGATTGAAGTAACAAAACCACAACAAGACTCAGTTTTGGACATAAGAATTGTGCGTCTGGCTTGCTCACGTGCTTTTTTAAAAGAGATTTGGTGTGCAAGTGTCGGATTTCTCCGGTACACTTTTACGGCGCGCTTTTTTGCACGAATATCGGCAGCAACTTGAGCATTCCTCCAGGCAACTGACCTCGTCCTGGGTCGACAAGAAGATTTCGGTATAGAAACCGAAACGGATAATAGAATACAATCAGAAAGATGTTGTAGTTCTACAAGCAAGTCTGGTGACGGATCAGGTAGC
The DNA here is from genome assembly GCA_944738965.1 of Nebria brevicollis. NCBI lineage: Eukaryota > Metazoa > Arthropoda > Insecta > Coleoptera > Carabidae > Nebria > Nebria brevicollis. The sequence goes on from CALYJB010000174.1 coordinate 316,502, forward strand.
TTTAGGTTGTTCCTAAATGCATTCCAATCCGTCAGATCAAACAACTACTTCTTGTTGATGTTTGAGCATCAGAAACAGCATTAGAAAGAAACGAGACAAGAATGGGAAAACGATCACGGAAATGGGCATCGTCAAATACCTCCCACTGAAGATGGGCAGCTAGAAATGAAGTAGAAAAAGATAAGTCGATTGCCGAAAAACTTCTTGATCTCATATCAATGTGCGTGGCTTAGCCAGTATTGAGAAGGGTGACATCATTGTTGTCCAAGATGCTTTCGAAAATTCGACCACGGGCATCTCTACTAACTGTGCATTAAAGTCGCCAACAAGAAAGAAAGTCGGCGGTAGTTGGCGTGATAAATCCTCGAGGTCATTTGAGCTACAGTTGCCATCCGGAAGGTAGACGTTGCAGATTGTAATTTTACGGGGTGAAAATACCTGGAATACTACTGCCTGTAACCTTGTTCTGATAGTGCAATCTTGAAATGGGATAGAAGATTCAAAGACAATTGCAACGCCACTTTTGGTATGACCAATAAGTTCGACGTCTTTGCGGCAGATGTTATATCCCCGCAAGTTAAAAGAATCAAGAGGTTTTAGTGACTCTCTTGGATGCAGACTACTCTGGGGTTATGATCAGCCATTAAAAGTTTAAGATCAGCTAGGTGTTTGACGATTCCATTAGAATTCCATTGGATGATAAATGAATTTGACATAAACAATGAATAGAAAGTAGAAAAAAAAAGAAAAAAGTCAGAACGGAATGGCTGACTTTTGAAGAAAACCCGAAAAGCGTTAAGTTTTTGGGTTCCTTGGTTTGCCCTTAGGCGACCCACGCCTATCTTAGGGCTTTTGAGCGTTTCTGTTAACCTCATTATCAATCGTCATAGCGGTTGATTCTGAGTCGGATGAAGAAATATTTTTATTCTGTCCTGATAGAACAGGAGCAGGCGATGGCATGACACTTAGATTAGGCAGTGTGGTTGTGAGTTTGGATGTACCTGGCAGAACAGGTACTGGTACTGTTGGTAGTGACGGTTTTGCAGCAATAAATGTGGGTGTCTAGAGAAGATAAAGCTGCGCTCATAATGGCGCCTAGGTTTGTAGTGATCGCGTCTGTTATAATTTTTTTGATTTCAGGGATAAGCGAAGTATTATCGTTAACAGATGGCGCTGGTGATGCTGGTTTAGCAGCCGCAACTTTCGCGAAGCTCAACCCTGAGATTTCTTTTTTCTTTGCAGAAATTAGAACTGTGACCAAATCTTTGGCTATTGAAACACCGCATTTGATTTGGGATATATGGCCTGACAGACATGCTGTTCATGGCCACACGTATCTTTTCTGGCAACTTAAGAAGAGAAAATGAGACAATTATGAACGCAGTATTTTCCACTACTCCAAAGATTTCGTGTAATCCGCCTGACCTCGGTAAAACCTTGCGCTTTTAATTCTGAGCAAAGCTCATCGGTTGTACAATTTAATAAATCCTGACAAGTTATTACACAGTTGACGGTATTTAGAGTTGCGTGAGACGTAACGTCTACAGAAAAATCGCAGAAAAATGTTGATTGTAGTAACCCAGTTGCTTGTTTCGCCGACTTCTTCTCGACCAACAAGCCATCTTTATTTTTTTTTGATAGACTGGACTTCACCAACAATACCATACAATTGTTTGCTGATTAAAAAGGGCTTTCCTTGAGAAAATCAGTTCCGTCCTTTTGTTGATGACCAGAAACCGGGGTATTTGACCCACCGTCAACTGGATCATCATTTTCTGCTTTTGAGCAAGGTTAGAAGTAACGGAGGGGTTGCCCCTTCCGTCGAACACCTCTTACGCCAACGCGGAGGGTTAAAGAAACAAAGAAAGTATGGAAACCCAAATGAATATATAAAAATGTAGCCAAAACTACGAAGAAAACACGATATTTAGCTGATATCAGCCAAAATCCGAATGGAATCTGACGAAAATCAACCAAACTATCAACATAAGTATAAAAACAAACACAAACGAACGAGAGAAAACCACAGTTCGAACATGAAATTTATTTGTTGACAAATTAATGAAAACCCTCAGAGCTCACGTAGAAAACGTCCGTTCACCTTGGAGTCTAATACAACATATATATAAATATATATAAATATATATATATATATATATATATATATATATATATATAATATTTTTGAAGAGAATGTCACAAAAAAACTAAGATTTTTGAAGAGAATTCTAGAATTTTCGAAGATAAAACAATATAAAATTCCAAAAATATTAAAACCAAACTAAAGGTTGTGGAAGAATAACTGGAAGAATATTCTAGAAAACTGAAAACTATTGAAACACAATTAACGGATAATAATCTGAATTCTGAGAACAAAATAAATAGACATTCCAACTACTAGTCACGAAATTAAGGAAGAACATAGAAAAATTGTGGGTACAATGCGAATTAGGCCGCCAACATTTCATGGCAAGTCTTCATGGGAAAACTATTTCAAGCAGTTTGAAGCCGCCGAAAAGTGAAACGCATGGTCATCAGCAGGTAAATCAACAGCTATCTTTGTTGCTCTGCGTGGCGATGCACTTTATCTACTACAATCTCGGCCAGTAGAAAAACAAAACAGCTATGCAAATATTGTCAATCGCCTATACATGAGATATGGGCATGCTTATCTGGAAGCAATGTACCAGTAGCAATTGAAGAACTGTCAGCAGAAAGTGAATGAGAGTCTCCAGGAATTCGAAGCTGGTTTATCTGGTTTAGTTCGAATCTCATATCTTTCGGCTCCAGACAATTTCTTGGAAAACGTGGCAGTGTTACGGATGGCCAACTAGATTGAGAAAAAGTACAAGCATTTATTCTATTTTCCCAAAAACATTGATTCTCACACTATCTCATGCATAAGAGTTAGAAGCTGTGAAACCAGCATCTAATGACCGACCTCATGTTTGCACTTACAGTAAAATCATGAAAGCAGCACCAGCGAAAACATTGGAAGAGAAGATTAAAAAGATTCTTAATGAGGTTTTCGGAAAAAGACGACTATGACGCTGTAGGAACTGTGGTGAAAGCGAACGCCAAGCCGCATCAATAAGGCTCCATAAACCATTGTTGCATCCTCACAACTCCAGTCTTTGTGGATGGCATTGTTATTGTCCATTCTCGAAATGGACATCATGAATGAGTTAGGATTCAAACTGGACTTGAAGCGTGGCGTGCTTAACATCAACTAGAAGGAACCCTTTATACACCCGCGAGACAGTACCATAGTAGGACGATCGGACCGAACTGAGACAATTGCAATAGCCTGCCCCAATGGCTATATCCACCATGGCAATGTGGTTATGATAGATTCAGAAATCATTATAGAAGAAATGAAACCAGGCGTATTGGTTGCCAAAACACTAAATCAATGCAAAGAAAAAATACCAGTTTGCCTAATGAATTTGAATTATCACCAAATGACGTTAAATAAAGGTACCGTCCTTGCATATTATACGTCAGTATCCTCTGTCGTTTGCAATATGGAACCGATTAAAACTTGGAACCCAATAAACGAAATTCCTAAGGACCTACCGAATCTGTGTTCAACAGCCTGCGAAGATTTGACTGCTGATCAAATGAAGGAGGCAAGACATTAAATTAGGCAATATCAAGATGTTTTCGAAACCACAAGAAGAACCAAAATTGTCAAATATAAAATAGATACCGGTGATGAACGACCCATACGTCAGGCACCAAGAAAATTACCACTTACTAAAGGTGAGGAAGCGGAACAAATTATTCGTTAAATAAGATAGAAAGAAATCTTCCAATGGACAGTAGTGGTACTGGTTAAATAAGAAATTTGGCTCGACTCGTTTTTGCATGGACTGCAGACGACTAAACAACTTCACAAAGTGCAATAGTTATTCGCTTCTACGTATAGATGAAAATTTGTCCACGTTAGCTGTTTAAACGTTAATCTCCACATTGGATCCAAAAAGTGTATATTGGCAAGTTGACTTATCACCGAAAGACCGGGAGAAGTACGCCTTTACCATCGGCTCGGGACTTTGGAAAATAACAGCTATGCCGGTTTGTGTAACGTCCCGGCAAAATTTGAGCTTATGATGGAGATATTCTGACAGAGGTTGTCGAGGAAGACATTTCTAGTATACCTAGATGGCATTATTGTAGTCAAAATGACGTTCGCAAACCAAATGAAAAATCTGGCAGAAGTTTTGCGTAGACTAAAATCGGCCAACGTAAAGCTTAGTCACAAAAAGAGCCAACTTTTCCTGAAGGTAGTAAATTAACTCGGACATGTGGTTTTCGCAGTTGACCCAGAAAAGATGTAAAAGATATAAAAAATGGCCCAAGCCTCTGGATACACAACACGTGAGAAGTTTTTTTGGCCTGTGCACGTACTACAGACGATACATTTATGGATTTTCTGCCATTGCGAAGCCCTTGACACGAATCGCCGAGGACAGCAAGCAATTCTTTTGGGATAGAGATTGTAAATCTGCTTTCGCAAATTGAAACACGCTCTAATAAGTACACCAGCCATTAGCTACTCACATACAGAAGGATACTTCATGTTGAACACGGACGCCAGCAATGTTAGATTGGCGCAGAGAATTATTGACGCAGAGAATTATTGGCGCTGGTAAAATCCATCGAGTACTTTTACAAATATTTGTACGGCCATAAATTCTTATTGCGTACAGGTCATGCTGCCTTGCACTGGCTTACACAATTTTAAAATTTTTAGGGGCAGGTTGCCAGATGGATCGTATGGCTGCCAGATTACAATTTTGACATACAGCATCAAGCAGAGAATAAACATCAAAATGCCGATGACTGTGTCCAGCAGCTTGTAAGCGCTGTAGTAGAATTGAAGAAAAAGTAAGCTCTATGCCTAGAGCAATGGCAGCCCGAGAAGATCAAAGAAGACTACGGAATGACACAGATTTGAAATTAAAACTGCAATCGCAGACCTTAAAAAGAAGACAAACCTGGGAAGAAATTGCTCTCCGAGAGCAAAATCTTATTGAGCAATATGGGACTCAATAATAAATGAAAATGGAATCTTAAAGCGCGTAATGGAGAATGGCGCGGAGCCGCAATAAGTGTTGCATGTTCCCAGGACAATAGTAACGGAGGTCTTACGACACCTCCATGATGGATCTACGGGAGGACACTTTGGCATAAAGAAGACGTTGGCAAAGGTGCGTGAGCCTTTCTAGTGGGTAAATTATAAAGAGGAAAATAAGGATTGGTGAAGGAAATGCACTGTTTGTGCTGCAAGTAATGGGCCGCCAAAACTGCGGAGAGCTCCAATGCGAGAGTATAATATCGGGAGTCCATTCGAAAGAATCGCAATAGATGTGGCTGGTCCCTACCCAGAAGAACGGGATCAAATACATTGTGGTGGTAATGGACTATTTTAGCAAGTGGGTTGAAGCCTACGCTTTGCAAAATCAAGAAACCTGCACTGTCGCTGAGGAAATTATGCGAGAATGGATAAGCCGATTTGGTGTTCCACTAGAGTCTAATTTTTATCAGAGTCTTTTAACCCTGTTGTAAATAAACTAGATAAGGATAACAGCTCTCTATCTTCAATCACACGAGATAGTCGAGTAAATGAATAAAACCATAGGCATATACCTAACAAAAGTCATTTCCAAACACCAGAGTAACTAGAATCGCTACATGAACCTGCTTTTTTGCATACCGATTAGCCATTCATGAGACGAAGGGACCAATTTCTCCTGGCGTGGTATTTGGCCAAAAACTACGGTGACATTGTGATTTGAAATCCGGTAGCAACGCTGGTGAAGATCTTACCAAAGAAGATTATATTAAATTCCAATCAAGTGCGTGTTAATATGCAACATACACGTGATAGAATGAACCAAATCTACATTATTAGAGCTTAAAATGGTGGATACTAGCCTGGAGATCTGGTATGGTTTTACAATCTGGAAATCCAAAACGATAGAATTCTTGGGAATGTCCTTATGAAGTATCCAAATGCATATACGATGAAATTAATAAAATTGGGAAACCACACGCCGGAGATAACCACGAAACCAGCAATGGTCATTCAAATACTCGTGTTCGTGAAATACAGCGGCAGGAAACCAACATTCGAAGAGTTTATGTAACAGCATACCACCCGAACAGCACGATTGGGAGTTACCACAGAGAAACACCTCGATCTCTTCTAAGTACCTCAATATTACTCGCTTGCACATTGTGTGGCCAAGGACCTCAATATGTGCCAAGGGATTGAAGTTTCATCAAGAAGATTCAATCTGGATTGCCGGGTTGAAATCGGTGATTCCGGTGTTGTATATTTTTCTTTTCTTGATGTATGCATCTTCTTGCTTACGTATAATACGAATAGAATAATTCCTGTAACTACGAGTATTATAATGACATATTATATGATACAATAATTATTGTTGTTATTTTTTAATGGTTCAGTGGCTTGATATTTATTGATCGGAACTTGTGTTCTTGGATTGTGTTTAATTCGATAGAGATTATCGCTATTTTTGTTGTATTGAATTTAATTTTTAAGTTTTTTATTATGGTTGGTTTTCATAGGTCTTGAAATGTTAATATCTCATTTTGAAACGTTAGTTGACCTTCGTCTTTGATTAATTTCGTCAACGATTTCAATTTTTATGATGATTAGTTTGAAATATTGGCAATTTTTATTGTCATTTTGTAGTATAATAATGTTTTCGTGTCACCGTTCACTGCGTTTTTCTTTATTTGAGCATTGATAGTTTTCTATATCTTGTAATATATTTAAGATTAGGTATATTAAATAATGTAGATAATTGATTATAAATATCTATAGCAAATAGAATATCTTGCGTGTAATCATTGCAAATGCTAGTATGCTGAGACAGCATAGGAACATCACCTTCCATGAAGTTACTGGGTCAACCTATCGCAATGTATAAATAACAGTATATCGCATATTGTTATGTCTGCAGTTTGATCGACAATATAAGAACTCTACGTGGACAACCACAGATAGTGTTTCCACCGCAATATATCATTGACGTTTAATATAAACCAACTACGTTATATCGACACCGTGGTAGTCTAGTTACCACCTCCTTCTCATCCTTACCCTAAACGTCTATTTGGTAAGAACTCGAGTATATAAGAGGCGAAGTGACAGTAGCGTAACTACCGCCGGTCCAGCCGGTCCGTCGGCCTGGGGCCCCCGGGTACCAGGGACCCCCGGGTACCTGGAGCCCCCGGGTAAAAAAAAATTATGTTGTAATAATCTGTAATTTTGGGGGCCCCATTATTTTACCATTAGTAATAATCAAGGAAATTTTAATGGAATCCAGCTATATTGTCATAATGCGTGATTATTTGAATGCCTTGATTATTACTAAAAAATAATAAATCAAGAAGTCAGTAACTCTGGTGTATCAGACTAGAAGAATCGCCTTAAACAATTTTAATTTCGCGTTTCGTTGACGACTGTTACCGCGCACTGCGAACAACCGTGATTGTCAGTGACACAGCTAGATTTATATTGAGCCGGTTCCTGAGGAATAATAGTCGATACGAAATTCGAACGCTGGAGTTAGTGTTCAAGGAAAATATAAGGATGGCAACAATCCGAAAATATCTGTGTGGATGTCAGAAGACAAAGCTGAAAGCGAAGCGCCTCGAAGATGCAAAAGAGTTCCAACCAAAAACTCAATTTTTTCAGTCCAACGAAAATGATGAATTGATCGAAACGATCAGGTGAGAAATTTAAAAAAGAAGAAAAATGTGTTGATTCTTAGAAATATAAGTTAAAGAATATTAATTAGATTAGATAATATAGAATTGCAGTGCAATTGGGTATCCATACACATACTTCAGAGACTGCGGGTATTACGATACAAAAATTGATCACAAATTAATAATAATATGTTCTGAATTACAGCCAAGATGCAGATTTGTATATTTCTGGAGACAAGACCAAAGCTGCCACTAAGCCGCTGAGTGATTTGCATCAATCTGATAAAGGATTTTTCGAGAGTCTCGTTTTGACACCTGAACAAGAGAGCCAATTGTCGCCGGTTCAAGTGAACCCGAAAGAGGCAGTTTCTAAAACCTCAGACGTGAACGCAAATTTCGAATCAGAATTTGCCAACATGATTGCGTATGCATACATATAATTTAGATGACTGATAATTTGCTAAAATAATTGATAACAAATTAATAATTAAATGATTTATACTACAGCCAAGATGCAGATTTGTCATTGGCGGAGGGAAAGACAAAAACTTCTACCAAGCTGCAGAGTGATTTGCATCCATCCGACAAAGGACTTTTCGAGAAACCAGTTTTGACAGCTGAAGAGTAACGGTACATTATTTCCGTTGGATCATGTCGTCCACGAGGACCATTTCCTGTTGACAAAATAACTAAATATTACTTTTCGGAATTTTTTTACGAGATAACTAATAAAGCCGGTGTTAAAATTCAAAGAAGCTGGCTTAGCTATTCTTAGATACTTGACAACGCGTACTGCGAGCTGACCGACAAAGCCCTCATTTTTAGTTATCCTGGATTGACGGAGTTCGCGCCTGGCGCAAATTTAGTAACTAAATCCACGGACATGAGAAGTCGCACATTCATTTGAATGCGTGTGTCAGGTACAAAATCTGGCAAAGTAATTTCACAATTGATCATGTCGCTAAAGTTGAGATCTTCAAAGAGCAATCGTATTGGCGCAAAGTTCTAGATCGATTCTTAAATATAATAAGTGTAATCTCCCATTTAGAGGACATCACGAGCACATTGGCGGTAGTGATGGACAGAATGGCAACTTTTTGTCAATCGTGGAATTGCTTGCTAATTACGATACGACTTTGAAAGAACTGATGGAGAAACCCGCGCAATCAATTCGTTATTTAAGACCTGCAATCCAGAAAAAGTTGATCAATTTGTTGAATCAGACCGTGTCAATCAAAATTATAAGAGACATCGACTCCGCCCCGTTTTTCTCCATTATAATAGACACGACTCAAGATAATGCAACAGTGGGTCAGCTGAGTCAAGTGTTTCGTTACGTCACCATAGATCAAAGTGAATCTGGAAGACCAACTGGCATAAAAATAAACGAATCGTTCCTAGGGTTCAAGAAAGTTGAATATGGCTCGGCTCAAGGTCCTCAGGAAGAGATAGTTGACTGCGTCAAGAGCAAAGGTATTTTTGTCTTTAGTATTTTTGTTTACAAGATCACTAAAATAATTTTATGTGATTTTTATATGTGCTTTTTTGTTATCTATGTATTGATTTATCGAAATGTCGAAATGTTCCAACAGCAGAGCGCACCTTTTCAAAACTGAAAATGATAAAAAATTATCTGCGAAATTCGATGGGGCAAGAGAGACTGGAGGATCTGAGTATATTGTTGATAGAGAGTAAGGTCACGAACTCGTTGAGGGCGAACCTAGCGAAATAGTCGACAAGCTTGTGAAGGCAAAAGTCCGCAGGTAGAGATTTTAAGGAGTGTGATTATCAATTTTTGCTTGTAAAATTTTTCCCCGGGGGGGGGGGGGGTTACGTTGCTGTGGGACCGGGGTCCCGGTTGGGTTAGTTACGCCACTGCGAAGTGACCACCCCAGTTATTCTCTTACATGCGTTTAAATTTCAATTTTCATGAATTGTGCTAGTTGCAAAATTCTTGATTTAAGAACAAGTTCATTGTGTGTAATTGATTTTATGGTCGAATTAAATACATTGATTTATATATTATTATTTTGTCATATTTTCTCGTCTTCAGCGTCCAGATTACCGGCTATAGCCTTAAATATGGATTCCAATCCGTTTACCGTTTATCTTTGTTTGAATTTCAAATGAGATGTTATTTGTTTGATATTATTACTAATTGAATATATCACGTATTAAATTATTTTGTCAATGTTTTGCAGTAAAGTGTCAATAGTTTGAATGTAAGCAATTGTTGATTGGCGTTTGTGTAATGGTCGTTTAAGTTATTGTCATCTTTTAAATAATCTTTGGAAGTCATAAAAATGTGTTTTGTTCTTTTTAGTTACAAAGGCTGGTCATAGTTTAATTGTCAACAGTCCAGGGTTATGTGTAATGTTCCTGATACTTAATCCATAGGTGTAGATAAAATGGAGGGATCCGTGAAATTATAAGTTTGGTGAGCAATTTTTCGGGGTCTTTTTTAATATGATAAGTGTATTTTAGGTTGTAAATTACTGTAAAAAACTTTATAGGTCTGTTTCAATAATTTCAAATTAAACGTTTTTATTTGTCATTTTTAGTTTTGCCAACTTTTGGTTTATTTTTTACATAAACAGTTTCTTGTATTTCTGATAAATTTTTGCGATTTCAATTTAGTTTATTTATTATTTTAGTCTTTCTGTTTTGTAGCTGCCCGTTAATATATTGGGATTTTATATTTGTTTTTTCTTTATGATTTTGTATGTAGTCCTGTGTGCCTTCTTTTTTTAATTCTATATCAAGTGGTGAATAAGTGTCCAAATGTGATTATTTCAAACGGCTTTAAAAATGTAGACGTATGATTGGTATTATTATTTCTCCTGCATATTAAACAATCGGATGTGTTCAATTAATGTTGAGTGAAATCTTTCTTCAACACCATTTGCGTCAGAGTGTTGTGAGCTGGTAAAGTGTATAACGATTTTATGTAAGTTTAATAGTTCTTTTATTACAATATTTTTAAATTCTATGCCGTTGTCTGACATAATAGATTTTTGTATTTCGTAGTGTAAGAAATATTTCATTAGCTTGTTTGATATTTATGAAGCGTTTGTAGAATCAATTTTATATACTTGATAAGCAAATTTTGAGAAAGCATCGAATATTATTAGGAACTTACTTTTCTAAAATCAAAAAATCGATGTGAATTATTTCGAATGGTGTTTTGTAGCTTGGTTTATATTAAATTTTGGTCTTAACGGGTTGCGTTCATATTTGGATGATAAATATATTTCGCACTGATTAATGTAATCTGAGGTAGTCTTAAGTTGATTTAGCCAGTAATATATTATTTTAATCTCGTAGGGCACGGTGGTTAGTTTTTCCTTTCGATATGACCATACCATCACATTTGACTCGCACCTATTCTTCGTACGATATTTTTTACGACGTCGCACTGATCATACACCAATGTATTTCGCTTTCTGTCTCTCCTTGATAAACCACAAATACTTCTCAAAAATATCATTTCCACAGCAGTCACATGCTTTTTATACTTGGTTTGCCAAACCCAACATTCATTACCACACATCAAGGATGGCACAAGTACATCATTGAACACGCATAATCTTGCATCCTTAGAAATATTAATATAAAAATTCTTTAACCTACTCAAGTTGATGACCAGTTACGACAGTATTGTTGTAAAGTCACCCATTTCTCATAAATAATTATTTAATAGTTTTACTAATATTTGTATTACTTTGTATTATTTTAAGTCTAACCATATAATCATATTTCATATTATATTACTACTTCTGAGACTACACATCCGTTCTAAATGTTGTTATCAACCTTTTCTCAGCTGAATTTACATTAAATGTCACGTTCGCCAAGATGGAAGGCGACTTGGTTGTCTCACGAAAGACGCTGAGTCCGTGTGAAACATAAAAGTTTGTAAATGAACGATGCAACATTGGGTGGATGTTAGTACCAGAAGTGTCGCGATCACCGAGTGGAACAGACGTTCTACCAATGTAGTTAAATTGTACCAATATTTCGTTTGTTCAATAAATCTCTTTGTTACAACAGACTACGTTGTTGAATGTTAACCAAAAACCTTAAAAAACCTCTTATTGAGTTAGTAACGAAGTCTCGTCACTAATATTAGACACGAACCACCCATTTCGTTGTATCCGACAATACAACATAAATTTTGGTGTCAGGTGTGGGGTAGGTTTATTTGTTTTGCTTAAAAACGTACAGTTGGTTATTGCTTAATGCAATTAAATCGGTTTAACTAATATAGTTAATAAAATAAAGTGTTTAAAAACATTTCCGACATTTAAATACCAATTGTTCGCCAAAGTCTATTAAGGGTGGTTACAGTGTTAATATCGAAAGAGTTACAACGTAAAATCGTGCATGTGATAGTTCAACGGAGCTTGAATTTTCATCATTTCTACATCTTGTGTGATCCTGATTACTTCTCCCCTCAACCAATCGTTGCCGAGTTTCAACAGAGGGTTATCAACGTCTGCATCATCTTTACCGTCAACAGGTTACAGTATTCCTGTTTTGTCTTCTCTTCTACGTCCAAAGAAAAAAAAAGTGAAAGTTCCACATCAAATAGTGTTATGTGAGTATTTGCGAGTGTTTATTTATGTCAGACTTATTAGCCATATTCGGAACTGATTTTTGTGACCTTATTGATTTAAACCTCGACGAAGATATCAGTATGGCATTTTCAACTGAATTAGCTTTAAAAATGATCCCTGAGTTCAATGGCGACCGGGAAAAATTTCATAGATTTATCACATGTTGTGATATTGTATATGCCACTACTATTACTAATATGCAGAAAGAGCAATATCTGAATGTAATTAAATGCAAGTTATCTGGACAAGCTTATAATGTTATTAAATATAAAGAATTCCTTGAATGGCTACCACTAAAGGTAGAATTACAAAATCAATACTTAGAAAAGAGAACTATAGCACAAATTCAAACTGAATTGTTAAGTAGTAAGCAAAGAGTCAATGAAAATATTCGTTCATTTGCGAATCGGTTAGAAAGACTAACCGCTGATTTAAATGATGCTTGTATAGCAAGCGAAGGACAGGAAGCTACCATGATTATTCAAAATCTTAATAATAAATCATGTTTAAAAGCATTTGTTGAAGGTCTTTTAGAACCTATTAAAATAATAATTAAAGCGAGTAGATTCGTCAATTTTAATGCTGCAGTTGAATGTGCAGTAGAGGAAGAACGTATACTAAATCAAAATAAATCTTCCGCAGTAAAGACTTCAATCACTAATAAAAATAGTATTAGATGTTTTAAATGTCACAAAGTTGGACATACAGCTGCTAAATGTTTTAGCAATTCTTATTTACCTTCGTATCCTAAAAGGAACGAGAACTTTCGAGCTATCAATGTTATTTGTTCATTTTGTAAAATACCGGGACATCATATTAGTAATTGTTTCAAGAAAAGAAACATAGATTCAAAAACCAGTCCTGCATATAATTACCGTAATTCAGGTAATTCAAATTTCTATAAGGATAAAGGAAATTTTGGTTTTAAAAATAGTAAAGTTCAATCTAATCAAAATAATAAGCCTACATCGGGAAACGAGTACGGCCCTGGTCAGAGCGACAGTACACCAGCGAGCCAATTAAATTAAGTCGCACCGTGCATTACAATAGTAATTCTAAAAACTTTAATTTCAATAATAAATTTTCTTCTGCCAATAAAGTAAATGAAAACAATTATAGTGAACCAATATATAAATTATCTGGAAAAGAAACTAAGAGACCAGATAGTGTAAATATTGAAATACCTTCTTGTATAGAATCATTAACAAGTTTATTAATTGATACTGGAGCAGATATAAGTATAATAAAATCTGGAAAACTTAAAGGAAATGAAATGGTTAATACAATGTTAAAAGTCAATTTGCAAGGCATTATTACCGGAACTTTAGAAACACACGGTATTTGTACTTTAAAAATAAAATTAGGTGACAAGGAAGTTCACCACCCTTTTCAAGTAGTTCGTAACGATTTCCCTATTCTTAATGATGGTATTATTGGAAGAGATTTTCTCCTCAAACATAAAGCGAACATCGACTATAGTAAAAACGCATTGTCTTTTGAAATGCATAATTATGAACTAGTTTGAAAGTTAATTCCAACCTTAAAAACAAAAATTATTTTACCTCCTCGAACAGAAAACTTAATTAAAATAAACACGAAACGTATTAATGAAGGCTTATGCCTATCTAAAGATCTTGCCAATGGATTATATATTAGCAATTGTATAATCAAACCTGTAAATGGTTGTTATTTTATTACTGTATTAAATAATAATGAAACACCTACTGAGTTTAATTCAGAGGAAATAGAAGTCGATGATCTTAATAATTACAAGATATTAAATTTTGAAAATTCTAATAATTACAAGCGATTAGAATATTTGAATTCACAATTACGTCTCACTCATTTAAATAATGAAGAAAAAGACTCTATAATAGAAATCTGTAGAAATTTTAATGAATTATTTCATTTATCTTCTTATGATAAATTAACGTATACCGAGAGTATTACTCATAAAATTCCAGTTAGTATAGATACTACTCCAATAAATGTGAAACCATATAGGTTACCAGAACAACAAAAGAATGAAATTGAAAGCCAAGTAAAAGAATTATTGAATAACGACATTATTTGTCATAGTAAAAGTCCATGGAACGCTTCACTGTTAGTAGTTCCAAAGAAAATAGATTCTAGTGGTCAAAAGAAATTTCGAGTAGTAGTAGATTTTCGAAAATTAAATGAAGCCACGGTTGGCGATGCCTTCCCATTGCCAAATATAACGGATATCCTAGATCAACTGGGAAATTCTAAATATTTTACTACCCTAGATTTAGCTAGTGGTTTCCATCAAATATTAATGGATTCAAAAGATAAAGAAAAAACAGCTTTTAGTACGTCTACAGGACATTTTGAATATAATCGCATGCCTTTTGGTTTAGAAGGAGCTCCTCCCATATTTCAACGTTTAATGAATCATGTTTTAACCGGACTACAAGGTATCAAATGTTTGGTATACCTTGATGATATTGTTATATATGGAAAATCTTTAGTAGATCATAACGAAAAACTAATTAAAGTATTCAAACGGTTAAGTCAACATAGTTTAAAGTTACAACCGGATAAGTGTGAATTTTTAAAAATGGAAATTGCATATTTAGGACATGTTATTACTGATCACGGAATTAAACCGGATCCAGGAAAAATTGATACTGTTGAAAATTTTAAAATCCCGAGTAATCCAAAAGAAATAAAATCATTCTTAGGTCTCGTAGGTTATTACCGCAGATTTATACCCGAATTCTCAAAGTTAGCTAAGCCGTTAACGGAATTGTTAAAGAAAAACGCACATTTTAAATGGGATACTCTTTGTGATGAAGCTTTTAATATTCTAAAGAAAAAATTAATTAGTCCACCTATTTTACAATACCCAAATTTTAATAATGAATTTATCTTGACGACGGACGCAAGTAATTATGCTATGGGTGCAGTTCTGACTCAAGGTGAAATTGGAAAAGATTTACCTATTGCTTACGCTAGCAAAAGTTTTAATAAAGCTGAAATGAATTATTTCCCAACCGAACGCGAATGTTTAGCAATTATATGGGCAGTAAAACACTTTCGCCCTTATTTATATGGAAAAAGTTTCACAATTGTCACAGATCACAAACCTTTAACATGGTTGTTTAATTTTAACGATCCGGGTTCTCGTCTAATAAGATGGAGACTCAAATTAGAAGAATACGAATATAAAATTGTTTATAAAGCTGGTACAGCAAATACTAATGCAGATGCATTAAGTAGAATTTATCAATTACACATTGATTCTGAAATTAATAAAACTTATGAAAACTATTTAGAGGATATTGCAAATAAAATAATAATTAATCAAGATATAATTGAAAAAGACGGAGACATTTTTGAAGCTCCAATCGATAACAGTTTAGTTCATTGTTTCAGTAAAGATTTGGAAATGAAAGCTGGAAGAGCTAAAGAATTTAAAGACAAATTTAATAATGAAGAATATTTAAAATCACAAAACCCTAAACTATTTAATTTAGTTTATTTAAAAGATAATAATCGTTTTATTATTTATCTTATAACAAAGAATAGTTTTATTGAGAAACTTACTTATGAAAACATATTCAAAACTTTATTAAAATTAAAAGAATTTTGTTTGCAACACAAAATAATTAAGCTAGCCATGCCAGCAATTGGAAATGGTCTAGATAGATTAAAATGGATTAAAATAAGAACAATGTTGAGATATATATTTAAAGATTCAAAAATTTTTATAACAATTTATATGAATAATATCATAAAAAATTTAACTAAAGAAGAAATTCAAATAGTCTTGAATGAATATCATTTAACTCCATTAGGAGGACACCAAGGTGTCAATAGAACATTTAAGAGAATAAGAAAATTTTATAATTGGCCTGGAATGTTTAATGACATAAAAGAATACATAAAGTCTTGTGAAAAATGTCAACGAAACAAATCAAATAGAAAAGTTAAAGTCCCTATGACTATTACAACTACTTCTAAATTTCCCTTTGAGAAAATTTACTTAGATATAGTAGGCCCGTTACCTCTATCTTTCGATGGAAATAAATACATCCTAACTTTTCAGGATGATTTAACTAAATATTCACAAGCCATTCCAATACCTAATCAAGAGTCTGCAACAATAGCTCAAAGCTTAGTAACAAATATTATATGCCAACATGGCATACCACTTTCTATACTTACCGATCAAGGTACTAATTTTCTCAGTCAAGTTTTCAAAGATATATGTAAATTATTAAAAATAAATAAAATACAGACAACGGCTTATCATCCACAGTCAAATGGTTGTTTAGAAAGAAGTCATAAAACCCTAGCTGAATATTTAAGAGCCTATGTTAATAAGGACCAAACCAATTGGGACACTTGGATCCCATACGCAATGTTTTGTTATAATACTACTCCACATACAGCTACTGACTACACCACATTTGAACTATTATACGGTCATAAAGCCGAAATTCCTACGGTTGTTACAAAGAAACCAGAATTAAATTACAATTATGATGATTATTCACGAGAATTAAAATCTAGACTTCAATTTTCCCACAAACTTGCCAGGGAAAACCTTATAAACAAGAAATATAAGTCTAAAGAAAATTATGACAAAAATATAAAAAATATAGATATTAAAATCGGAGATAATGTACTTTTAAGAAATGAAGCTAAAACAAAAGGAGTATCAAATAAACTTCAACCCTTATGGGAAGGACCTTATAAAGTAATAGATACAAAAGGAGTAAACTCAGTAATCCAAATTAAAACTAAATATGTAAAAGTACATAATAACAGATTGAAATTATTTCACGAGTAGAAAATAAAAATTTGCCCTGTGGCTAAGGGTGTAGAATTTTACCACAGCTACGCGGCTTGTCGTAAGAGGCGACTAACGTGCTGGAGGTGGCATTAAGTCCACTCCCCGTCAGGGAATATAAGTCCCTAACGGAGGTCCCAGGTAGGGCAACGCCGTCCCTGAACATTTTGTTATACGGTAGATCCCGAGAAAGGCAACGCCGTCCCTGAACATTTTGTTATACGGTAGATCCCGAGAAAGGCAACGCCGTCCCTGAACATTTTGTTATACGGTAGATCCTGAGAAAGGCAACGCCGTCCCTGAACATTTTGTTATACGGTAAATCCCGAGAAAGGCAACGCCGTCCCTGAACATTTTGTTATACGGTAGATCCTGAGAAAGGCAACCCCGTCCCTGAACGTAAAAGTTATACGGAAGTCCCTTAGTCTTGCGTCACGAAGAACGCGATTCGTTTCGACTCATTGATAATTTTGTGTTTTAAAAGCGATTTGTTTTGCGTCATGCGAAATAATTATCTTGGCTTGTTGCCGTTGAGCGATTTGTTTTATTTTAGCTGGAAGTTATTTAACAGAGGATTGAGTCTTCTTTTAAAAAATTTTATTTCTATTTTCCGAAACCGTCCCTGAACATTTTGTTATACGGTAGTATCCCGCTAATGCCGCTAGTCATACCGAGTATTTTGATGAAAAAGTGTCATCGTATAGTCTGAAACGGTAGATGCAAGAGTTGTCCGTCGAAAGTCTTGGCTCTGCAGATGTCACTGTTTATCAGATTAAATAAGTTGGATTTGTTTCCATCTTCTACCTCTTCTACTTTCTTTGACGTTGAGTACGTCAATGACCTGAGGGGTCATAGAAAAATTTTAATGAATGAAGTTATTCATTAAAGGTTGCAGTTATCACTGCTTGCTTTTAAATAAAAAAAAATTATAATAATTAAAGACACTTCATGTCTTGGGTCTCCTTTAGTTTATTTTTACCGGGGGTTGGAAAACATTTTACCCATATTTTAGCCTGGATTTAAAATTAATGTTTCCACCTAGCCCAGGAGATGGTTGAGATATTTTTATCTCATTTCATACATGTTAAGTTCAGCTACAAATTGCGTGTTCTTAAATGTATTAAAATATCACAGTTCACACTGTTTTAAACTAATTTTAAGATTTTAAAAATGGATCAAGAATCCATGGGTTATTATTTTATCATAAATAATTTTTATATCTTTCATATTATCTATTGGTTATGCCGCCAATTTTATATTAAAATTTTATTTCTATTTTGTCAAGAGTTTTGCAATCTATATTTATCAATATTTGTTTACAATCAGCGTCACTCAAGCATACAACTTATTAATCTCTTTTGTCCTTACAGGATGTCGGTATTACTATTATTCATCGGAATTTTACTCCGAGCAGCGAGTTGTCACGAGTTGTATAATACAACCCCTATCGACAATAGACCAGGACTGTATTACGAAAAATTTGGAATATTGAAATTATCCAATGACGAATGGCGATTGATAGTCTCTCTTAATTTAACTAATTTTCATGATGAGTATAATAATATTCATAAATACATATCAAGTCTAAACAAACTTTGTTCTACTTTTAAAGAAAATCAATTGAATGTAATGAAATTGAAAACTGTAAAACCTTTTAAAATAATTTTGATAGTATCTTTAAACAATTAACGGAACAGAATGAAGTCATTGAACCATTTTTAAATACACGTGTTAAACGTGGATTATTAAAACCAATAGGGAAAATTTCTAAAATACTTTTCGGAACTTTAGATTCTGAAGATGCTGAGTATTATGATGCTCAGATCTCTGAATTACATAATAATGATGATAACTTACTAAATATTATAAAAGATCAAACTTCTATTTTGGAATCTGTCACTATTTTAACAAATTCCACTTTTATGGAAATAAATGAAACAGTTACCTGTTTAGAAACGAAAGTACGCCAAATGGAACATTATGTTCAACATTTAGATGCCATATTAACTCATGCACACAGCAGAGAACAGTTTTTTTATCAGAGTAAATGAACTCATTACTTTTGTTTCATTTCATATTGAACAATTCAGTATAAGTCAAGCTAATCTCTTACAAATCATTTTAAATGCTCAACAAGGAATTCTTCATCCTAATGTGCTTAGTCCAAACAAATTGTATAGAGAGTTATTAAAAATACAAAAATATTTACCAGATACTGCAAACTTTCCAATTTTTCTAACTTTCGATAATATACATATGTATTATAAAATAATAATTCCTACCATTTATACTTATAAAGAAAAATTAAATTTTATACTTACTGTACCATTGGTTACACATGTTATTTATGATACGATCAAATTAAGTAGTCTACCTATTTTGATGGAAGACAGTAATTTTGGATTTATCTATCCTAGCAATCCAATTCTTGTCATTGATCAAACAAGAATGCACTATTTCTTAGTAAAAGAAACATATCTCACCACCTCTTGCATGAATGTGTATGCTTACTTTATCACTGTGTTATTTAGAGATATTTGACTTTGAGGGTGCGTGTAATACTTCGGTAATTATTATTCGATTTTTACCTATACTTACGGGTGTTTCTATAAACGGTATTGCAATTATAAGGTCATCTGAATTTGAGTGAATAGTGCTATTTATGTCTGATTAGTGTCAGTTGTTTGGTTCAGCAATCATAGATTGTGATTCGTTTGTTGGTCGGAAAGTGTCATTGAAATTTTGCTTATAATTTAAGAAGTTATCTGTCGGTCGAATTAACATTGAATTCAACTCGAGAATGTGAATCTACGTTATTATTTAAGATGCCCTTCTTATATACGATCTCAAAATCAAATTCTTCCAATTTGAGTCGCCAACCTACTAATTTAGAAGTTAATTCTTTAAGAGAGGTTAACCATTGTAAAGATTTATGAACTGTTATACTTTTGAATGTTCTGCCAAAAAGATATGGCCTAAATTACTTGGTTGCCCATACTATTGGGAGTAACTCCTTTTCAATGGTAGAATAATTTTTCTCTGAATCATTTACGGTTCTGCTGGAGTAGGCAATGCGTAAATCAGATCCGATTTTTTAAAGGGATAATATGGCAGCAATTGCAAAGTTGCTTGCGTCTATTGTTAAGTTGAAGGGTTGATTAAAGTCGGGGTACTGTAATATTGGTTCGTCTATAAGAATTTTTATACAAATATTTAAACAGTTCATGTTTTCAGGATCGTTTGGTTTTATGTCAACATTTTTCAATAAACACCATAAGCTTGGTTATTTTCTATATTAACCTAATAGTCCTAAAAATCCTTCGATTTGTTTTGTCGTTTTCAGGAGAGGATAATTTTTTATGGCTTAAGTTTTATCAGGGTTAGGCCTTACGCCTTCCGGTGTTACGATATGGCCAAGATATGAGACTTCTTTACGAAGGAACTTTGTTTTATCGAGTTGAATGCCTAAATCAACTTTTTTGAATCTATCAAATACAGATTAAAAACGGTCTATGAGTTCTTCAAGACTAGTGCTAAATGACATCATCAAGGTAAACAAGACAGATTTTGTTTTGTAATCCTTTTAAAACATTATGCATAACACGTTGGAATGTTGCGGGCGCATTTTTAAGATGGAATACGTGAGAAACGATAATTGACCTTTCTCTGTATTAAACGCGGTTTTTTGGATGTCGTCCTTGTCGTAAAAAAGTGATATCTAACGAGTTGGTCTAATTGTTCGTTTATAATTGGTATATTTACTATCTAAATTTTTTTCGTTTAGTTTAAAGTAGATTATTATTATTATTTGGTCTAATATTTTTAAGATTTGCGTTCGAACTTCTTTTCTATGAATCTTGGGATATAAGTATGATTTGGTATACATCAGTATTTCATCTTTTGTAAGAATGTTGTGTTTAGTTTCGTTAGTAAGAGATTATGTCTTGGCATTTGAATGAAAATTAATGGAGAATTGATTTATTAATTTAGTAATAGCTATTGTTTCTTCTTTGTGCATGTGATCGGTACGAATTTGGGATATACCGAAGTAAATAGTTTTTTATTTTTTATATTTTCGGTGTCTATTTTGTTGTTTAAGAGATGAGTGAAGGGTTAACTTTTTTATTCTTATAACCCAATTTTATTTACAATCTGCCTAAGTAACTGACATTCAATAAAACTTATAAATAGATGTACAAAAATACGTTGGCATGTAGAGGGTGCTATCCTGTGATAGTCCTCTTCTTATACTAGATTAAGTTCTAATTGTGTCAATGTCAGTGACTATTTCTAGTCACCTTGTCGGGAATTTGCTAGCTGGCTTCTTTTCTGTCGACTCTGCATGACAGGTCAGGAACTCGCTAGATGGTTTCTTTTCTGTGGCTCTGCATAACAGGTATGCTGACACTACAAACATTGAAATTGTTGGTTACATTTATTAGGTAAATCAAGTATGTAGCCACGTTTTAAGCGTTTTTTTATTTTCTTTTTATTACTTGCTAAAGTATTTGGATGCGCAGGTAATCTGCTATGATATTTCTCACTAAAGTTCTTGATTTCTTCTTTAACTGTCACTATGGAGAGATCGCGGTGAATAATAACGTTGGTGAAAAACAATGGTGCATTTGGACTGAAATCTCTGCAGGATTTCAATGTTGGAGTCACTGGCAGTACCCCATAGTTAAATACCGTACGTCCAGGCTGGTTTAAGAATAGTCTTGTAAAGAAGTTTTTTTTTTCTGTTGAGAGTTGTGATTTACGGCCTATTTGCCAGTACGTGCGACTGATTTTCAGGCCAAGTTGTTTTCTTTTCCAAATGTGTTTTTTCCATGTTAAACGACAATCTAAGTGAATGCCTAGATATTTCGCTTCTTCTGTCTGTAGGAGGGGCTTGCCGTACAGTGTCACAGGAGGATCTGCTTCTTTTCTCATTGTAAATGTGACATTGGTAGATTTGGTTTCATTTGCCCTAATTCTCCATTTTGTTAACCATGGTTGAATTTTGTTCAGATGTGCCTGTATGTACTTGTGGCCACGTTGCGATCTTCGTGAGGGTATCATCGGTGAATGTTGCGATGAATGTTGTTTCTGATGTTGGCAGGTCGGCTGTGTATAGGATATATAGTATGGGTCCCAGTACACTACCTTGTGGGACACTGGATTCTATTGGGTAGAGTCTGGTTTGTTCATCTTTATATTTAATATAGTAGTATCTGTTGGAAAGGTATGATTTGAGGATTTGGTAGTAATTATGTGGTAGGATTCTTTTAATTTTAAACAATAGCCCGGTGTGCCAGACTTTATCGAAAGCTTGACTTATATCTTAGAAGGCAGCTGAGCAGTATTTTTTCTCTTCTAGATTTTTGCGTATTTCGTTCACGTTTGGAGATTATAGGAAAGAGACTGATAGGTCTGTAAGAGCTTACTTCATGTGGTGGTTTTCCTGGCTTGGGTATAAGGATAATTTGGGCTACTTCCCACTGAGAGGGAAAGTATTCTAATCTTAGGACTGAGTAACAAATCATTGTTATCAGATTGATTCCTTTGGAAGAGCGTTCTTGTGGAATCCTACCTGTTATTAGGTCATATCTTTAATCTTTCTTGGGATCAAGATTTACTATAGCCTTATTTATTTCACTTGTTTTTAATTTGTCTATAGGCAAGGTGAGTTGTAGGGGGTCTCTAGATACTCTTGTTCTTCTTCTACCGGAATTTCACTAGGGAAGGGTTGGAATACTGATGATAAAAGTTGCCTTTTGACTGGTAGGTTCTGGCTTAGCTACCATTTGCTAGAAGTAAGGGTGGATTAGACTGTTCTGGTTGCTTGAACTTTTTTGTTGTTTGCCAGAAGGAATTGTCTGTGGATGCTGACGGGGTTAGATTTTCTTAGTGTTGTTTTACAGATTTATTTGGTAAGTTGCTAAGTAGCTTTTTTATTGATAAAGTTTTGTTTTGTCTTGTGGTGATCTTGCTATTTTCCATGGTTTGCGTAGCTACTGTTTTTCAGCGACGATGTCCCTAACGATATTTGGACAATTTTCTCGTTTTTGATTGGCGTGTTGTACCGGTGTTGAATCCCATGTTGATTCTTGTATTGCATCATTTAGGAATTCTATGGCTTCGTCTATTTCGTGTTCAGTTTTTTGTGATAACTAGAGAGCCAACTTGTTGTCCAGCTGATTTCCGAATGTGTGCCAGTCTGGTTTTTTACTTTCTTATACGCAGTATAAGTAAGTATTGTAATCGTGAAAAATTTCGAACTCCAGATTTTAAAGGAAATATACGTTTTGACCTTTTCTGAATCGATTCCGTCTATTTTTGGAATGACGTCCGTCTATGTTTGTGTGTGTGTGTATGTTCTCTACAGCCTAAACGGTTGAAGCTAATATTATGAAACTTTAAACTTAAGATTTGCATATGCCTAGCATGAGCACCTTTTGTTTTTGAAAAATATATTCAAAGCGGAAGTGCCTGTTTACTCTAGTCATTTTTTGCAGTTTCTGTAATTACTCAAAAATGGTTACAGGTACAGAAAAAATAGTTTAAACAAAAATTAAAGGTATTTATATTCAGCACAACTTTTGTTTGAATCTTTTTTCCAAAAAAAATACTGGTTTCAAAATAAATTTCGGCTTATTATATATAATTTTACATAAATCGTATCATCAGCGCCTGTCAATTGTTTAACAATATAGCCTCTCATAATTTGAAGTTTGACATGTAATATTTATTCATAGAAATGTATTTAGTGTAAAAGCAATCTAAAGGTTAGAACAAATATTATAAATTAGATAAATAATAAAACTACGATATGGTTTAACCCAAATCCGTATAAGAAAGTTCGGTGCATGACACTGCAGATGTTACTAATAAGTGATGGAGGTTTTGTTTTATAATTATTTGCCTATTACCAGTAATTGTTGAGAGATTTGTAGATGAAGGGAAGCCAATATTTGTTAATGACTAAGCCAATATTTGTTAATGACTTTAATAACAGTATTGATACAAAAAATATACATGAGACAATTGAACATATTGTAACCGTCGATTTTTCAAGAAGGCGGTTTTCTATATATTCGGTCGTTGGTGGTGGCACCGCTAATGACAGCACGGGAAGATTTGAATCGTATATTCCCAACAGCCCCTCTCCAGGCAACGTGTACCACGATGTCACTCGTGTCGATGACACTCTTCCTCTGAAATTCCCAAAGACATTAGGCATTTCGAATATTTCGCTTTTGGAAGTCCCTTGGTGAATACATCTGCAGGCATCTTCTTTGTCTGCATGTGATCCAAGCGAATTTCCCCTGCCTGAAGAACTTGTCGAACAAAATGATGTCGCACTGCGATGTGTTTCGTGCGAGAATGGTGTATTGGATTTTCTGCCAGCTTCTTTGCACCCAAGTTGTCGATGAATATCTGAGTAATGGGCAACTCTAGTTGCCCTATATCTTGAAATTGATGTTTTAAGTGAATCGCTTCTTTAGAAGCCTCACTGAGGGCCATGTACTCAGCTTCAGTAGAGGACAAGGCGACAGTCCGTTGTTTTCGCAACTCCCACGACACCGGTCCTCCACCCAAAGTACATATCCGGTGTACGAACGTCTGTCGTCCACGCTCGCGGCCCAATCCGCATCCACGTACCCGATCAGGGATGATGACTCTGAACCATATTTGAAGCTTAAGTCTGCTGATCCCTTGAGGTAGCGGAGTACTCTTTTCGCCGCTTGCCAATGCGTCTTGCAGATTGAGTCGTTATATTGACTGAGCATCCTTACAGCATTTGAGACATCCGGCCGTGTATACGTGTATACGTGATACATGAGTGCTCCTACGAGCTCTCTATTGGGTGGTTTCGCACCATCGTCCGCAGACCAAACATCAGCGTTTGTTAGCTTTGCTCCAGGATCGATTGGCGTTGACACTGGTTTACAGCTGGACATCTCGAAACGATGTAAAATGTCCGAAATGTACCTTTTCTGAGATATCTTGATCCCGGAGTTATCGCGAGATAACTTTATACCGAGACAATATTTAATCTCACCCATGTCGTTGATTTCGAAGGATTTATGGAGACGCTGGTGTACTTCATCTATTTCTCTCGAATCTCGAGAGATTACCAGTATATCATCTACATAAACAACGATGATCATAATATCTTTATCTTTAACTCATGTAAAGACACATGCATCGCCCTGGGTGGGCTTCGCTCCAAGCTTCTGCAGCTCCTCGTTCAATCTCGCATACCAGCAGCGGCCTGTCTGCCGCAGTCCATAATGCGCCTTCTTTACTAAACAAACCTTGTTTCCTTTTGACAGATCAACTAGTATTTGTTTAGCTTTAGCGATGACTGCAGTCGGGGCGCATTTCTTCTGAACAATATACTTGAGGACATCTTCCGTATGCTGTGGAACATCCATATATATTTTTTCGTTAATGACTCCGTTCAGATATGCTGTGGTTACGTCAAACTGACGTATCTGCATTCCGTTGAGGCAAGTCTTGTGACTGATGCGTATGTCTCACCAAAATCGGTTCCCGGGCGTTGAGAGTATCCCTGGGTAACCACTCTTGCTTTTCTCTTGGTGATCAGGCCATCAGCTCCATATTTGTTGCGAAGAACCACTCTGCTCCCAATGGTCGCTTGGTCCACAGGACGGTTCACCAAGTCCCAAGTGTCGTTCTTCAAAATGGATGCGAACTCGTTCGCCATTGCAAACATGCACTCTTCGGCCTCGGAACCTGCAATCGCTGAACGAATTGGTATTTCAGCCACACATACCATTTCAACCTGTTCCACGGGTTGATGTTCGATCGAAACGTATTTCTTGCGTGGTCTTCCTGGTTTGCCGGTCCGCATCGTTAAAGGTCTCCCTGGTCCGTGCCTTGTGACTAGTGTGCGAACTTAATCTTCCGGTATTGATCGTTCAAAACCTCTGAATCCATCCTCGAGATCGTCTGTTTCGGAATCTTCTTCAAGATTCTCGGCGTCTACTCCGATGACTTCGTGAAATTCTTGAATTCGGTCCTCTTCAACTTGTTCCCGATTCTGTGATGTCAACAGTACATCATAGATAGCGGGATTTCTCGAATGTTCATTGCCTTGATCTGCTGCATTTGAATCATCTTGATATACCTTGATATCGCGTGATATTTCAACTTTGCCCTCATGGGGTATCCAAATTCGACATGCCTTCGAGTTTTCGGCGTATCCAAGAAAAATCCCTTTACGCGCTCGAGGTTTAAATTTCCCAGTTGGTTTGGTTCGGTTCAAGCAATAAACGCTGCATCCAAATTCCTCGAAATCTCCAACATTTGGTGGCTGTCTTAACCATATCTCGTGCGGGGTTCTACCTTCTTATTTGCTTGTCGGGCAGCGATTCCGGATGTAATTTGCCGTGGATACGGCTTCTGCCCAAAACGCTGTATCGAGCTTCGATCCGATTAGCAAATATCTTGCAGTTTCCACCAATGATCGGTTCTTCCGTTCTGCAACACCGTTTTGTTCAGGGTTATTAGGAACGGTCAAGCGCCGTTGTATTCCAGATTCTCTGAACAAGTCGTCAAATTGGTGGTTCACGTATTCGGTTCCGTTGTGCGATTGTACGTATTTTATTTTTCTGCCGTGAGCTGTTTCGATCATATTCTTGAAAGCAACAAATGCGTCATATGACTCGCTCTTTTGACGTGGAAATTTCACCTCACACCACCTGGTGATATCATCAATAAACGTCACGAAGTAACGATCGTTTTCATTTAAAGGAATGCGCATCGGGCCGCATATATCTGTCGCCCGGCTTCGCAAGCAACATTCACAATTGATGTCTGCATTGATGTGTTTTATATCGAGTCCTTGTATTGTCCCGTTTTTGAAAATGTCGCGCAAGTCTTTGATGTTGAGGTGTCCCAACTTTCGATGCCATTTTTCCAGTGATCCTTTTCCTGAATTTTCCAATAAAGCGGCATTACCTTGCTCTTGTATGTGCTTCTCCTGGACGTAAAGGAGTCCGTCGATTCAGTTTGCATATAATATCGTCTTTCCATCAGCGTCTGTGATCTGAGCTGATTTGTTTTCGAATGTCATTCGAAAACCTTTATCGACAACGCGTCTTTAAGATCGATCATCCTATCGCGTCCGTTCACCTGCGTCAAAAATTTCGCAACTACTTTTGCACCAATGTCTGTTTATGCAAGGTTTGCTAAATTCAATTTATCTGAAGCATTTGGCTCGAGAAACGAAAAGTTCTCCTCGTCATTACAAAGATGGGACGTACAGCCGCTGTCTAAGCACCACTTTTTGTCCTTCGCGCTTACTAAATTGTACGTATTTGATGCCACGTACAGCGAAGTCTGGTTCGTCCTGTTTTGATCATATTTTGGAAAACTGCGACATTCAGACGCTTTGTGACCAGGTTTCTTGCATCTGTAGCATCGATATACCTTCTTATCTTTTTCGTCATCTTGTTCACGTCTATCCGATTTTTCTTTAATTTTTTCGGTTCTATTTTTGCGAAAATCGGCTGCCATCGCATTTTAAATAATATTTGGACCGCTACCGTGTCTCGCGTCGCTCTCCTCGATTATTTTGATACGTAACGCGTCGGACACCGGTAATTAGTCACGTGATTCCATTGCACATCGGAAGTTCTCGAAAGCTGATGGCAAGCTATAGGGCAAAAGAATGGATAAAAGATCGTCATTGATGATGACTTCCATATCCTTCAGCTTGTCGACTGCGTCGAAAAATCCTCGAAGATGGTCGCGGACATCATCGTTTTCACGCATACGCTGAAGAACGATTTGTTTCAACAATGTCGCTTTACGCGCCGGTCCTTTCGATTGATAAAATGCCTCTAATTTTTGCCAGACTTCTCGTGATGTATTTCAATCTTTAATTTGTTTGAGTTCAGACGGATATATGCCCAATACAATGTCGGACATCGCTTTGCTGTCTTGGTCTTCCCACGTTATGAGTGCTGCGACGGATGCATCGTCTTCTTCTGGTTTGATTTTCGTTTCGTTGACATATCGCCAAGCGTCATTCTTAATAAGCAACGCTCGCATGTGGATTTTTCACGTATCTTAATTGTATTTCGTCAACATTTCCATGCGCGCTACACCGGAGGTTGTCATTTTCCTTTTTATGCGCTTTGCAATTACGTCTCAAAGAAAAAACATTCGTGTATTATTTTAATCGCTTCTCAATCGCACGTCACTGGGCCCATAACCTGTTGAGAGGTTTGTAGATGAAGGAAAGCCAATATTTGTTAATGACTAAGGCAATATTTGTTAATGACTTTAATAACAGTATTGATACAAAAAATACACATGAGACAATTGAACATATTGTAACCGTCGATTTTTCAAGAAGGCAGTTTTCTATATATTCGGTCGTTGGTAGTGGCGCCGCTAATGACAGCGCGGGAAGATTTGAATCGTATATTCGCAACAGTAATTATGACTGGAGAGAGGTCCGATAATAGTTCTAAGCAGCTTTCGGCATTCAGATGTGATGACACGTTTTTTACTACACAAAAGTCTATGAGATCTGGAACTTTTCTTCTGTCGCTTGGCCAGTATGTAGATTGTCCAGTAGATAAATGATGTAGATTATTCTCTTGCATTGCTTGGTAGAGCTGTTTACCTTTATAGGTGGCAATTCGTGAACCCCAGTAGGTATGTTTTGCATTGTAGTCTCCTCCAGCTATAAATCTAGGCCCCAAAGTGTTAAAAAAAGTCTTTAAATTGTGCTTTGTTTATTGTGTGTCCAGGTGGTCAGTTGACAGCTGAGATAGTAAGAGGTCCTGTTGTCTCTTTGTTAATTAAAATGCTAGTGGCTTGGATATGTTCGTGCTGGTATTTATTTAGTTCATGATGTTTAATTTGCTGTCGGATGAATACGGCAGTGCCTCCATGGGCAGTACCATCTGGGAGTTAAGTATTGTATATTAAGTATCCTGATATCTTCAGATACGTCTTATTAGTAAAGTGGGTTTTGGAAATGAGCATCACGTCTATGTTGTGTTATGCTATAGTCTATGTTGTGTTATGCTATAAAAATTTTTACTTCTTGGCTGTGTTGTCCAAGACAATTGGCGTTCACGAATGCGATTTTAAAGAGGTGGGGTATTATTTCCTGTTAGCCATAAAGGTATATTTAGTATGGTGTCCATAAGCTCCATCAGTTTGATCATCATAGCTTCTAGTTTATTATCTTGCGGTTTGTCGGAATTATTATTTAAATTTTGTTTAATGTTATGATCTTCTTGTGTCTGTTGGACCTTTGCTCTTGTCTTTTGGGCGTATGATACGCCCGATTGTGTTGGATTTCTGGTTATGCTATGGTTGTTTTTGTTAAAGGGGTGCGAACTTACGTGACTGTATTTCTTTAAAGACACTACAGCCTTTGTAGTTCGCTGGTTGGTTTCCTCCAAAGTTGGTGCAGGTTGCGGCAGTACTTTTATCTGGTTTAGGAAAGTCTATAGTCAGTTAATCACCAGTGTACTTCACGCAACGAGGTGAAAGTTTGCAGAAATTTTTTGTATTGTTAAATCTTTGGCATCTTGTACATTGATGTATTTCTCTTTTTTGACGTGGAGGTTCAAATTTAATTTTCGACTGCAAAAGGTATTTAGTGTCATAAATTTCTTTATTATTGTCATTTAGTTGCAACTCAACAAAGAACATAGGTAGAGGGGCTTTTGTTATTTTATGTCTAATGTTCCATATATTTAGTGCAGTGTCCATATGAATGTATTTCTTTCTTTAATTCTTCGATGTCAACAGTGTGGTGAAGATCACGTAGTACAACTTTGATCCTTCTTTCCGATTTTGATTGAAATTAATGGAATTCTGTTTTCTTTTCTTCTACTTCTTTCGTTATAAAGCCATAAAATCTAGACTCAGACAGTTGGATTTTTGCTTGCGAACTTCCAATAACCTTAATTACGTAATTGTCTTTTGCGTGGAGGTTCTAGAGGTCAATGAGAGGTTTTATGTTTCCTATGCCATGTATGAAAACAGGTGGATTTAATAATTTCAGTACTCATGTCTTCTTCAATTAATTCTTCTACATTAAGTTATTCAAATTTATTTGAAGTTTCTGGACCGTTGAGCCAGTAGTCTGTTAAAGTTTTCTGTCTTACGTTTCTATTTTCTTCCAGGCTGGATCTTTTGCTTTTTCTGGAATTGTTATCTGTCCAGCTGTCTTCAGTTTTATCTAGTAGTGCAGATTCCGGGATCTACTGGATGTTTAAGGTCGAAGCGATTTCTTGTTCATTTAGACTTCTTGTAGAGGTTGCTATTTCCTCTCGTTGTGGGGGTGTTGGAGGTACTATATTAGGTTCGAAATTTGATAATTTCCCAGTAAAAATGGGAGATCTTACTAATTTTGCGCTCTTTGGGAATGCGGGCGAGCCTTCGGTATCTTTTGTACTGGTCGTTTGTTGGGGTGCGTGAGATGTTGAAGCCTGTGCGTAGAGTTGAGTGGCCGACTTCGTTCGTGCGTGCTCGGTAGATGGCAAAGGGGGTGGTGGTGGGATAGATCCCAAATTCTTTAGTTATGCTGGTATTGCTTTTATCCCTGATGGTGGAATTATTGAATATTTTCCGTTGGTTTTTTGTATAATTTTAGCATATGTTTTTAAGTCACCTTTCATGTTGACCCAGTTACGTATTTAATATAAAACCATAACTCTCACGATTTTAATTTGCTGCGTTTGCATAATTAAGTAATACACAAATTGATGTATGTGTAATTAGCTATTTGCGAATGTAAGCCAAATGATCCTACGATAAAAATATAGAACAAAAATAACAATTTATCTAGGTGTTAATATTGTCATATTATTTGCGAGGTTGTTTATTTTATTTGTATGTTTTATTAAAAGTCTCTTTTGTGTTGTTTGACTAAGATTCTGTAGGAATAGCTTTACTCTATTGTAATGTGCAAAGCTAATTTTGGTTTTCAACAAGTTTAAATTATTTTCCAAAAGTTTGTTTAAATTATTGCAAGTCCAGCATGTTATATTAATTTCTAGATTAAGTACTTGTTTTTGAAATTTAGTTACTATTTTGTCTATTTTATTTGTGATAAGGTTGTTTCCAGATAAAAGATTATATGTACATTTAATGTTTTGTACAATATGTCTTGGTGTAATGCAGGATTGTCTGCATTTTAGTAAAATTAGATTCCTATTTTTTGATGCCATCAGTTTTTTATTAATGTTTAAAATGTGTTTCAAATTAGACTTAGCTGCTTGTTCATATGTTCTGTTAAGTTCTTGAAAGATTTCCATTGTAATATATAGTGGTTCTAATATGGTTCCCAACTGATATTTTGATTTAATTAGTTTTTCGACTAGTATAGTTAATAAATAAAATTTTGTCTTCTTCAGGAGACTACAAAGGATCATACATTCAATTATACTAGCTTATACTTATATGTTAATTACGGTGAAGATTATGTGTATATAATTTTTGAACCACATGACTGTCTATTTTATTATAATGACAAAGTATAACTCTTAGAAAAAATGTAAGTATTTGTTGTATTATCCAGACATAATTTGTATTTTATATAAGTATAAGCTAGTATATTTGAATGTATGATCCTGTGTAGTCTCCTGAAGAAGACAACGGTGTTGTCGAAACGTTGAGCGTTTTTTATAAATTAAATTTATTTACTGCATTCCTGCAAAAAAATTTTATTTATACTTGATAACTATCGAAATACTAAGGATACCAACGTTACAATATGTGAAATAGATCAAATTCCGGATGATTATAAAATATTCGATTCTGATTCTGTTTTAGAGATTATGAATTATGAATTTACCGCATAACGAAATAGATTTACCCTTTGTAATATTTCCAGAACACAAATTAAAAGCATTCATTGATACCGGCAGCACACGTTCGTTTATGAAACCTTTAATTGTAGAATAGTATTTCAAAAATAAATTTAAGAAAGACCTATTTATAATCAGATCCACACATGGAACATCCATTAAAAAAAATTTAATATTTTTATACTATGTTCAGAATTATTTGAAATATATGTAAAAATATCATTTGCTTAATTTCCATAATCAATTAGATATTTTACTTGGCTTAGATAATTTAAAAATTCTAGAAGCAATAAAAGATTTAACACGTGACAAATTTATCACCCCTTCATAACACATTAAAATACACCACCATATAATACAATCATATTTACATTACACCACAGTACCTCCTAAGCTTGAAAAAATAATCTTAAATTATATCACAAAAACATTAAAGATGGCGAAGCGTCTATGTCTGAAACCCATATAAATAATTAAATTAATCTCTAAGGATTAGTAAATGACCCACTTATTAATCCAAACAACTTTGAAAAAATTATAAGTTCAGGAGACGTGCGGTTCCTCACTCATGCAAGCAGTATGGCTTACATTGCAAGTAGCTAATTACACATACATCAATTTGTGTATTACTTAATTATGCAAACGCAGCAAATTAAAATCGTGAGAGTTATAGTTTTATATTAAATACGTAACTGGGTCACCATGAAAGGTCACTTAAAAACATATGCTAAAATTATACAAAAAACCAACGGAAAATATTCAATAATTCCACCATCAGGGATAAAAGTAATACCAGCATAACTAAAGAATTTGGGATCTATCCCACCACCACCCCTTTTGCCATCTACCGAGCACGCACGAACGAAGTCGGCCACTCAACTCTACGCACAGGCTTCAACATCTCACGCACCCCAACAAACGACCAGTACAAAAGATACCGAAGGCTCGCCCGCATTCCCAAAGAGCGCAAAATTAGTAAGATCTCCCATTTTTACTGAGAAATTATCAAATTTCGAACCTAATAAAGTACCTCCAACACCCCCACAACGAGAGGAAATAGCAACCTCTACAAGAAGTCTAAATGAACAAGAAATCGCTTCGACCTTAAACATCCAGTAGATCCCGGAATCTGCACTACTAGATAAAACTGAAGACAGCTGGACAGATAACAATTCCAGAAAAAGCAAAAGATCCAGCCTGGAAGAAAATAGAAACGTAAGACAGAAAACTTTAACAGACTACTGGCTCAACGGTCCAGAAACTTCAAATAAATTTGAATAACTTAATGTAGAAGAATTAATTGAAGAAGACATGAGTACTGAAATTATTAAATCCACCTGTTTTCATACATGGCATAGGAAACATAAAACCTCTCATTGACCTCTAGAACCTCCTCGCAAAAGACAATTACGTAATTAAGGTTATTGGAAGTTCGCAAGCAAAAATCCAACTGACTTAGTCTAGATTTTATGGCTTTATAACGAAAGAAGTAGAAGAAAAGAAAACAGAATTCCATTAATTTCAATCAAAATCGGAAAGAAGGATCAAAGTTGTACTACGTGATCTTCACCACACTGTTGACATCGAAGAATTAAAGAAAGAAATACATTCATATGGACCCTGCACTAAATATATGGAACATTAGACATAAAATAACAAAAGCCCCTTTACCTATGTTCTTTGTTGAGTTGCAACTAAATGACAATAATAAAGAAATTTATGACACTAAATACCTTTTGCAGTCGAAAATTAAATTTGAACCTCCATGTCAAAAAAGAGAAATACATCA
The DNA here is from genome assembly GCA_944738965.1 of Nebria brevicollis. Taxonomy (NCBI): domain Eukaryota; kingdom Metazoa; phylum Arthropoda; class Insecta; order Coleoptera; family Carabidae; genus Nebria; species Nebria brevicollis. The sequence continues at coordinate 350,318 of CALYJB010000174.1, forward strand.
ATGTACAAGATGCCAAAGATTTAACAATACAAAAAATGTCTACAAACTTTCTTCTTTAAAAAAGATAAGGTTTGGTTTAATGTATTAGATAAGTTTGGTCGATATGTTAGTTTAGAATTTGTTATATTCTGTTTATATTGAAATGGTTTCGTATTTATATAATTACTAGGTTGTTTCTGTTTCATATTATTATAATTTGTATGTTTTCTTATTTGAGTTTCCAATTGGAAATAATTGTTAAACATGTTTAGTGCAGCACTTAGATCAGTGGGGTTCTTAGTGCGTATAATAGTTCCTAGGGGTTTTTTAAGACCCCTTAGCAATATTCTTAACACGTATCTTCCAAAATATAAAAAAAAATTCCGCCTCATTATTTTTTATATGTATACTAAGATATGATGCTTGAAAATTTAATAAATCTTGTATTTTGTCATGAAATTCGAACACGGTTTCATTTCATTGTTTTAATTATATCATTTTCGAGGGTATAACAGTCTCTTTTATCTGCGTGCGTATAAAGTAGCACATTTTTTATACAATTGTATAACTAGCTATATTAATCGCAGCTCTTTTATTTTTACAAGAATGCTTGACATAAGATTTTCATTTGTGTCTGTAATATTATTGAATTTATTCACTAACTTTTCACAAATTTCAATGACCCGCCGAAGAAGGTTAGTGTCTCCATAAAAATCTGAGATAATTTCTAAATTATTCTTTTCATGTATTGGTACTTCCAATTCGACTAGATTTAAATTTTTGATTTATCAATTAAATCTTCGCAGATTGTTGTAACAATTGTAGGGGTTGATGGGGGTGAGTCAGAGGATTTTTCTGAATCTGTGTCAGTACTTATTTGAAGCGTATCTCTGAAGAACAAATGTACTTACAGAAATAATAACAAGATCGACTAGTCCATTGGCATCTACCGACGGGTTAGCGTGACAGAAATTGTGAACGACGCCTTGGTGATCTTCTGTTTTGGTACAAAGTACATTCGTATATTGTGAGATTTCCAATGTCTTGTTCTTGGACTTGAAGTTCTTGATCGATTCCCAATGAATCGTAGACACAAAACAAAAATAGCGCAATGCTTTACCTTAGCGAAAGATGAAAGTCTGTTTTTAAATTTTCAATTTTTTCACTATTTATTTCGTTTTGTAGAATCTGGCCGACTGCGCTAATTATGTAATTTGGTTTTATAAATGAAATAAAAAAATATTTATTATCCGTAATGCACATTCAAATAGATCTGCATAAAACAGAAGTTAAATCTTAACTGACTGAAACTAAAAGTATAATATATCTTTATGTTAATATAAAGTGATTACATAGTATATTCTATTATCGCTAAACATGATCTCTACATGGAAACATCTGTTTTACACGAGAGAGTATCATATTCGGAATTTATTATTAATTTATATCAGCAGTTATATGGAAGTGGAGTAGACCTAACTTATATATATATATATATATATATATATATATATATATATATATATATATATATATATATATATATATATATATATATATATATATATATATATATATATATATACATATATATATATATATATATATATATATATATATATATATATATATATATATATAAATATGCAGACTTTGGTAATATCGCATTGCCACTTCAATTCGAAGTAAGCAATAATATATAACAGAAGAATTTCAACTCACGTTCAAAAATTGAAGAATAATTTCATATGGTGCTTTCGAAAAAATGTATCCGCATTTCGTTTTATCTGTGATTAAACACAAAATCATATCCACAACCATTTCAAATAAAACTGCACCTAAAATACTTCTTTTTGTCAAACAACTCCTTATAGCTCTCTGAAATTTTGGAAAAATTTATTTGAATCGGTTAAATTTTGCAATGAATTAATGATTTTCTATGCGTCCTTTACATTAGGATAATATGAAACTTTTTATTATAAATAATAGAGAAACATGAGAGTATTAAAGTCAATAAGCTGCTCTTTTTGTAATGGTACATTATATAAGAGTAGAGTGACCCATACTATTATAAGTTAAGTGATGTTTAGCAAAAATTTTAAAGGAAATGTCATGCCAAACAACATATTCATCTTTTTTGTGTTGTTGAATCTATAAGTCGGTTAAGATATTTTTAGTAATGACTTTCTTTGTGATGGTTCGCTGGAGTGAGTAAACAACAGAATAAGAACAAGTTGCAAATAAATTCATCAGCAAATCGTTAACTGTTTAAAAGCTTAATAATAAATACATGTGTGTGCGAATAATAACCTTGATTGCCGGTCAAACAAAGGACAGTTTGGAGATACTTGACTTGGATTACTGCAACGAGCAAGGGTAGCAGCGTTTATTGCAAAGCACTAGAACATATTGCTTAAAACATTATTTCTTTTGATCATAAATAGAGTTTTTTAAATATGAAATATATTTTTCGAAGTGTGGCTTTCATTCAATTTATAATAATATTCATGAATATTCGGCTATTTTTAATATTAAGTTACTATCTTGTGTTTAATTTTACAGAACACGTTGTTGTTAGAAATACTGATGAAACACAAATGACAACAAATGGGAAGAATGCAAGTATGATCAATATAAATTAATAATAGTTTTGTAAAAAGTTTTTATATACATACCAGGACATCACACTTAAAGTAAATTGTTCTCAATTTTGGATCATCTATCAAAAAAGTATACAGTAATTTGATGGGAGCAACTCGATATGGAATCCAAGGATTTGTTTCGGTGTTCAAAATTTCTGTTTAAAATACAGGCACATTAGTTATAGATAACATTTAGACCTATTATTATAATTTAGTAGGACTTATGAGAAAATTTCTATCAAAAAGCTGATATATATAAATATAATTTTGTTTGAATAGAGTTGATTTTAATTTTTAATAGTTTGATGCAAATATTAATTTGCGAATAGATGCAATGTTTGATATGAATGTAACATATATTATATATATATATATATATATATATATATATATATATATATATATATATATATATATATATATATATATATAGCTAAATTATAATGACTCCAAAAATTTAATAAAAGAGAATAAAAAGAGCGGGAATATTTAATTTTAAAATATTTTATATTATATAAATTTTACAAATTTTTTAATAAATATTATTAAATTTATCAAATTTTATTTTTATTTGCAATAAAAAAAACAAAAAAAAATGTTTTATGCCGCAGAAAAAAGACGACGGAGTACGGGCTAGAACTCCTGACCACTGGGTCTATACGCCAGCTCATTCATTTTCATTTACAACATTCTTTATTTATTTTTATTTTTTATTACAATAATACTTATATACTAATGTGTGGACAACATGGTTGGTTTTGTCAGAGCTCCTACTCACAAGGGGAGTGTATATCTGTGTATGAGTCTTATTGCGTTGTGCGCTTGAACATTGTGTAATTATATTTGTTATAAAATTTTGTTGTACATTGTGTGTTGGAATTGTGTTTTGTGGGAAAGGAGGTGCCATAAAACCCATTTAATATATTGAAAACTATATTTTTGTTCAAACTTATAAACTAACTTAACTAATTTAAAATATTTACATGTTTGTTGGTGATGGATGAACAGTTTTGTGTGTGAGAGTATGTTTTGTTTTGTGTTGTGTAGTGTGCGTGTGTGTGAGTAGTGTAAAGTGTAGTTGTGCGTGTTAGTGTTATGTGTTCTGCCCATGAAACCCCTCTAGAAATATGGGTAAGTTTTGATAGGGTAACTTGTGTTTCAGTTTACTTGTAGTGTTGTTGTCGCGGGTAAGTGTTATGTTTTTTATAAGTGTGTTTGAATTATATTGTGTGTTTTTGTAAAATTTTTGTGATGTTTCTTGTATGTAATCTGTAATGTATGGTATGTTAGTGTCTTCGTGTAGTTGTGTTATTCGGGTGTATCTATCAGAGCTGGTGGCCAGCCGAATGCACTTATTTTGGAGGCGTTGCAAGGGTTGTGTGGTGGTGATCGGTGCGTTACACCCGACTGGGGCTGCGTAGGTGATGATTGGGCGAATGATTGCGGTGTAGATGAGAAGTTTGTTTTTTATGGAAAGTGAGCTGTTTTTGATGAGTAGAGGATAAAGTTTGGACAGGACGGCGTGGGCATTCATTAATGCATGTTTGATGTGTTGGCCGTGTTTTAGCGTTCTGTGTAGATGTTTTCCTAATTATTTAACTGTGTTCACGCTTGTGATTTTTTGAGAGTGTATTTTTAGTGGTGTGTGAATTGTGTTGTTTGTGAATTTACGTGTGAAGAATATGGTTTCGGTTTTGGCTGTGGTTATGTTAATTTACCACTTTTGCCTGTATTGTTCTAAGATGTTTATGTGTATTTGTGTTTGTTTACTGGCTATTTGTGCGTTAAAAGAGTGAGTGTAGACAGCGGTGTCGTCTGCGTATTGTGCTATGCGTGTGTTCGGGAAGGTGGGGATGTCACTGATGTATAGGTTAAAGAGTTTGGGACCAAGGACGCTGCCTTGAGGAACTCCTGCTCTTATGGGTTTAGGGGTTGAATGTGTGGAGTTAATTTTGGTTGAGAAGGATCGGTTTGAGAGGTATGAGAATATTAGTTTGGTTAATGTGGGAGGGCATCGGAAGGATATGAGTTTGGCCATGAGTCCTACTGTCCAGACCGTATCGAAGGTTTTTTCTATGTCCAGTAGAATCATGACCGTGACTTTATGTTTGTTGAATTGAGTCGCGATATCGGTTGCTATTCTGCACTCCTGGTGCACCGTGCAATGTCTGGCTCGGAAGCCAAACTGGTGGTCAGGTGTAAGATGTAGTCCTGTGTCGATATCGTCGACTCTGGAAAGGATGATTTTTTCGGTGAGCTTTGAGAGGGTATTTAAGAGGCTGATGGGGCGGTAGCTCCTAGGTATGTGGGAATCTTTGTTCGGTTTTAGGATTGGATGGACTTTAGTAGTTTTCCAGGCAGCTGGGAAGTGGTGCAGTTTTATGATGGCGTTAATTATGTAATGGAGTTGGATAATGGATTTCCTTGACAGGATTTTAAGGATAAGGTTTTCTATTAGGTCTGGGCCAGGAGTTTTTCGGTTGGGTAGGGTTCTGATTAGTTTGGTTAGTTCGGATGGGGTAGTAAGGATTCTGGCAAGCGTTTTAGCGTCAGTGTGGTGCGGGGTGTTTAAGTATTGTAGTGTGTCTTGTGTGATTTTATCTTGTGTGGGTGTATTTGGGGTGTGTGTTTCGTGTATTTGTTCAAATGTATTAGCTATCATTTCCGATTTTTGCTCGTCTGTGATGGCTATGGTATGGTTATGTGTGAGTGTTGGTATTGTGGTGTACGCTTTTTTAAGTGTTTTTGTAAGCTTCCAGAGGGAGTTATCTTAAGGGTTGAGGGCGGCAAGTTTAAGGGACCAAGTAGTGTTTTTGTGTGTTTTTATTTAATGTTTAATTTGTGTGTTTAATGAAGTTAGCTGTGTATTGTATGTGTGCATGTGTGTCCTTTGCCATAGTCTTCTGGTGTGGTTGCGTTGTTGAATTAATTGTGTTAGTGGAAGAATAAGTTTGTGCGGATTGATTTTGATTTGTTGCGTGTGTTTTAGTTTTGCTACATTTATAGCGTTTGTGTATCGCTCTATTTGTGTGTCTATGTCTTGCGTTGTGTGTATTTGATTGTTTATGGGGATGATCGTGGCGAGTGTTTTTCGGAAGAACGCCCAGTTTGTGTGTTTGTATGATGTGATGGTTTTGGAAGTGTATTCAGTGTTGCAGTTGTTTAAGTGAAATATGATGGGATTATTATCAGAGTTAAGTTCTGGAAGTGAAATGGGGTGAGTGATATTTTGGATGTTTTTGTTGATGATAATGTCAATTATGGAGGGTGTACTTCCATTTGCAAGGTAGTGTGTGGGTGTATTAGGGCTGAGTATGATAGCGACATGTGTGTTTATGTATGTTCTGAGTGTGAGGCCGTTATTGTTGTTTCTGTGACAACCCCAGTCCGTGTGTCTCGCGTGAAAGTCACCGATCACTAGTGTTTTGTTTTTGTGTAGTAGTGGTAAGAGGTCTGCGCATGTGATGTTGTTTAGTGGCTTGTTGTAGGCAGCGTAAATTATTGTGTTGTCTTCGAGTGTTATGTTGAGAGTTTCCAGTGTGGTTTGAGGGTTTGGTGTTAGTGTGCGTGGTGTATTGTGTTTAACTAGAATTGCAACGCCTCCCGTGGGGGTCGTACCCTGGTGTGGTCGATCAGCTCTGTAGATTGTGTAATTGTGTATCTTAAATTTGTGTGTGTTGTTGAGTTTAGTTTCATTGAGTAAGCAAATATGTATGTTGTGAGTTTGTAGAAAGTGTGTAAGTTCACCTATCTTACCCATAGCTCCGTTGGCGTTCCATGAACAGATGTTTAGTGTTGTTTTGTGTTTAAATGTTGTACGTGTGAACATTTTGCGCGAATGATAAGAATATTATGAAGTGTTCGTTAGGTGATTTTGCTTTTGCTAGTGCTTTGTTTAGGTTTTTAATGGCTGTCAGCATGTTTGAAATGTTTATCGTCGCGTTTAGTTTAGCCATCTCTGCGAACAACTCTGTTATGTCGTCCATGGGTTGTTGTTGTGGTTGTTGTTGATGGTGTTGTTGTTGTTGATGTTGATGTTGTTGTTGATGTTGTTGTTGTTGTTTTTGATGTTGTTGTTGTTGTTGTTGTGTGTTGTTTGAGGGGCGGTGCGTAGTTTGTTGCGGGGTTGGGAGCGCTGGGAAATCTTGTTTATTAGGAAGGAAGTTTTGGTTTGGGGGTTGTGTGTAGTTGTTGGATTTTTTCCAGAGGTTTTTGGAAGGGATGGGAGCGTCAACGTATGTGTTGGTAGTCCTAGAAGTCCGAGTTTTGTTTATTTCTAAATTTTTAATTTTTGTTATGTACACCGGACATTCAATATAATTGACCGGATGAGAGCCAGCGCAGTTTGCGCATGTGGCAGGTGTGTCAGGGGTCTTGACGCAAGTTTGTGTCAGGTAGCCCTGTGCGCACTTCAGGCCACGAGGGCGGAACCTGCAGTTTCTTGTGGCGTGACCCCACTGCTGGCAGCGATGGCACTGGATCATCTGCTTCTTGTTGACGTGACGTTCCCACACTACTTTGACGTGAAAAATGAATTTAGAATTGGAGTTGAGAGATTTTACTGTGTGATTGTTTGTTGTTGTAATAAGGTAGAGTGGTCGCCTCGCAAACTGTTGACCAAAAGCAGTGTCGAAAACCGTGTGATATGGTTACGACTTAATGGCTGTCGCGTAGTTCATGGTCCAAAGCCTTCGCCGTTCATACAGAGAAGGCTTGCCGGCTTCGCATAATACACTTGGTATTGGACTGGTGCGGAATGCACCAGTAGAAAGACATATACCGGTATGGTGTATCGTATTAATGTTTTCCATAACGGGTGTCCTGGCAGACGCGTAAGCGATACAGCCGTGGTCCTTCTTGGAACGTATCAAAGCCCGCTACAGGCGCAGTATAGATATTCTATCGGCACCCCACGATTTAGGAGTTAGAACTCGCAACAGATTTAGAGAAAGCCAACATTTTGCCTTCAAAGCCACAAACTACGTGTCAAATAGAAGATCAAGAAATCCGACAGTTTTCACAAATGGAAGAGCAATACTGTTCAGAGAGTCGAATAGTATTTATTTACCATTATTATTTATTTCGATGTACAAAACTAGTTATAAAAAATTCAGTAATTTAATTAGCAGATTATTTAACTTACACCAACCCTGATATTCTTTAAATAATTTAATTAGTAATGAATTCAAATTATTCGCTAAGCAATTAATTTTATTAATTCTGTTATGAACTTTGGACTGATTTCTTTTTCAGCATCTACTTGCAGTTCGAAGACCTACACTTGGAAGCAAATATTTGAATTTGTCAGAGATGTATGGGCAGAAGGGACTGACAGGCAAGCCGCGGCTGTACAGTTACAATTGTCTGAAGACGTAGGCAGTCTTTTTCAGATAACAGCTGCAGCCGGAAAAAAATTGCGATTAACTTTGTCGAAATAGTCGACAAGGTGGAACCAAGCTCAACGGAAATGAAAGATTCGAGGTTACGAATAAAAGTTGGCTGGAAAAGTGAATAACATTCGAGGTGATTAGTGACCGAGTTTGTATAATTGTTCATTTTAATACTTTATGTTTTATATTATTGTGATAATATTAATTTCTCTATAGAATGCAATAGAAATCCAACAACAGCACAAAAAAAAAGGCGAAAGAAGAAGTCGGCCCGGGAACGCTCTTCGTTTGACGACACGTCCGACCGAACGATGTGATGCAGCCCACAAGAACTAAGATCATCCACCAGCACATCTGAGTTAGTTTACGCCACGCAAATGAGTCTACGCGCGCATGGTGCTCCTGCAGCTTCCATTGTATTGAAAGCGATTACATCGAATTCACTGGAGTGAGCGGTCAAATACCAATTGGACGGAAATAATTAGTAAGAAAGAACGGTTGTGCTAAAAATAATAAATTTTATAATTTAAAGCTGATTTTAGTGTTCAAAATGGCAAGATTTAAAGAAATATGTGTAGAAAAAGGAATAGAAATTTGTACACTACATTCTTTGGGCTTTTCCAACCGAGAAATTGGCCGACGTCTCAGAATATCAGAGTATCGTGTACGTCAAACAATCAAAAGAAAAGAAGAAACAGGATCGTTTAATGACTGAAAACGATCCAGAAGACGTCGCTCAACCATAAAAAAGGAAGACCGATACATTTTAATAAATTATTTGCGAAATCGCCGAAATACAGCGCCATAAATCGCCGCTGATTTCAATGTCCAATATAAAACAAAAATCAGCACTACAACAGTGAAACGACGTCTGCTTGATTCCGGCCTCAGGGGCCGTGTAGCGGTCAAAAAACCACCTCTTACAACAGTCCATAAACAAAAACGATTAACATGGGCCAAAGAACATAAAAATTGAGCAGCAGAAAACTGGAATAAAGTTCTTTGGTCGGACGAATCCAAATCCGACATTTTTGCAATAAGAGCAAACAAATTATTATTGGTACCGGAAAAATTAACCACCTCAAAATTCTTCCTATAAAAATCACTAATATTAATATAAATAATATACTTTTTAATATTAATCATCTTTCATCATTTAAAGAATGCAAACTAAAAAAATTAAAATCACCTGTAATTGAATAATAACATAAACGAAAAGAATAACAAACTGTTAAACCAGTTGAAATGAAAAATAATATAAAAATAAAAATATTAATAAAATCTATAGAAATAACTTCCAAAATTAAATCTTTTGAATAAAATCCAGCTAAAAAAGGTATACCGCATAATGCCAAATTAGAAATATTTATACAAATACAAGTTAAAGGCATATGAACTATTAAATTTCTTATATAACGAATATCCTGAACATCTTTAAAATTATGAATAATTGCTCCCGCACATATAAATAATAAAGCCTTAAATAATGCATGAGTTAAAAGATGAAAGAAAGCTAACTTATATCTTCCTATAGATAAAATTCTTATTATCAATCCTAATTGTCTTAAAGTTGATAAAGCAATAATTTTCTTCAAATCAAATTCAAAATTAGCTCCTATTCCTGCTATAAATATAGTTTTTGTTGAAACAAATAATAAAAATATTATTATATTATTATTTAAAATAATATTAAATCGAATTAAAAGATAAACCCCAGCTGTTACTAAAGTAGATGAATGCACTAAAGCAGAAACTGGGGTAGGTGCTGCTATAGCAGCAGGAAGTCAAGATGAAAATGGAATTTGAGCACTTTTTTTATAGCAGAAATTATTACTAATAAGCCAATAAATTGTATATAAAAATAATTTTTTTATAAAATCCAAATAAAATATATAATTTCACCTCCCATAATTTAATATTCAAGAAATTGCAATTAATAATATAACATAACCAATACGATTTATTAAAGCAGTCAATATTCCTGCATTATAAGATTTAATATTTTGATAATAAATAACTAAACAATAAGAAACTAAACCTAATCCATCCCAACCTAATAAAATTCTAATTAAATTTGGCCTAATAATTAATAATATCATAGAAAAAACAAATATTAAAACTAATATAATAAAACGATTAATATTTATGTCTCCTGATATATATTCATTTCTATAAAAAATCACTATTGAAGAAATAAATAAGACAAAATTTATAAATATAAGAGATATTCAATCTAATAAAATTCTTATAACAATAGAATTAGAATTTAATCTTAAAATTTCTCATTCAATAAAAATAACATAATCAATTAATAAAAATTTTAAACTAAACAATAATAAAATAATTCTAATTAATAATAAAATAAAATATCTGCAGTGTCATGCACCGAACTTTCTTATCCGCATATGGGTTAAACCATATCGTAGTTATATTATTTTTCTAATTTATAATATTTGTTCTAACCTTTAGATCGCTTTTACACTAAATATGTTTCTTAGAATAAATATTAAATGTCAAACTTCAAATTATTTAAGTCTATTTTGTTAAACAATTGACAGGCGCAGATGATACGATTTGTGTAACAATATATATAATAAGCAGAAATTTATTTTGAAACCAGTCCTTTTTTTGGAAAAAAGATTCAAACAAAAGTTGTGCAAATATAAATATCATTAATTTTTGTTCACAAAAATTTGCTGTAACTGTAACCATTTTTGAGTAATTGCAGAAACTGCAAAAAATGACTAGAGTAAACATGCACTTCCGGTCGGAATATTGTTTTCAAAAATAGGAGGTTTTCGTGCCAGGCACATACAAATCTTAAGCTTAAAATTTCATAATTTTCCCTTTAGCCATTTGGGCTGTAGAGCGCTCATACACACACACACACACACGCACACACACACACACACACACACACACACACACACAGAAAGACGTCATTCCAAAAATAGTTGAAATCGATTCAGGGAAGGTCAAAACGTATATTTCCGTTAAAATCTCGAGTTCGAAATTTTTCATGATTACAATACTTACTTATACTGCGTATAAGAAAGTAAAAATCTAATTAAACAAATTGAAATTAAAAAAATAATTTAAGATAGAATAATCTATATATTTGATACCACAAATCAAAAAAAATTTTAAATTACTTAAATAAATTCATAATATAAAAAAATTTCTTTTAACAATTAATAAATTTAAAGGAAATCAATGCAATAATAATAACAAATATTCACGAACATACCCAGAAGACCAAGAAAATTTACCAGAATAAATTTTACCATGTTGCCTATAAGAATATAAATATAAAGTATAAACAGCTCTAAAAAATGATAATAATATTAAAATAAATATTGAAACTCAAGTTCAAGATATTAATCTATTTAATAAACTAATTTCCCCATATAAATTTATTGAAGGAAGAGCTGCTATATTAGAAGAACATAACAAAAATCATCATAAAGCTATACTAGGCATTAAATTAATTAATCCTTTATTTATAAATATTCTTCGGCTTCCTATTCGCTCATATGAAATATTGGCTAAACAAAATAAACCAGAAGAACATAATCCATGAGCAATTATTATAATAAAACTTCCATAAAATCCTCAATAATTAAATGTTATTATACTAGCTAAAACTATTCTTATATGAGCTACTGATGAATAAGCAATTAATAATTTTAGATCTGTTTGACGTAAACAAATTAATCTAACTAAAAATCCCCCAACTAAACTTAATCTAACTAAAATAGTAGAAAAAGATATTCCAAATAAAATAAATATATTTAAAATTCGTAATAATCCATACCCCCCTAATTTCAATATAATCCCTGCTAAAATTATATACCCAGAAACTGGAGCTTCAACATGAGCTTTAGTACTATATATATAGGCATCTTAACTAAAAATGCAAAAATTATACATATATATATATATATATATATATATATATATATATATATATATATATATATATATATTAAAATAATAAATATTATTAAAAAAAAAATCTAAGCATAAATAATTATTATAATAAAAAATACCAATTATTATAGGCAAAGAAGCAAATAAAGTATAAAATAATAAATAAATTCCTGCCTGTAAACGCTCAGACTGATACCCCCAACCTATAATCAAAATTAATGTAGGAATTAGTCTTCTTTCAAAAAAAAAAAAATAAAAATAAATTTATAGATCTAAAAGTACAAAATAAAAATATTATTAATATAAATAATATAAATATAAAAAAAGAAGGAAAATAATTTTTCTTATAAATTGACTCTCTAGCTAAAAGTATTAAAGAGCAAATTCAAAATCTTAATAAAATTAATCTAAACGATAATAAATCAGAACCAAAAAAATAACTAATATTCATTCATAAATAATTAAATCTTCCTATTATTATAAACATAAACCTAATAAAAAAATATATTAATTGATTAATTCAAAATCTATTTTTTTTAAACATATAGGTATTATAAATAATATTATTAATAAAAATTTTAACATATATTTATAGAATAAAAAAAAATCATTTCCATGAGTTCGAATTAAAGATACTAAAATAGACAACCCCAATACACTTTTACAAACACAAAATGTTAAAAATAATATTCTAAAATAATATTCATAATTAAATATAGCTAAATAAAAAAATACCAATATGTATAAAGATAAAATAATAAACTCTAAGCTTAATAATATTAATAATAAATGTTTTCGTTTAGAAGAAAAAACTAAAATTCCAATAAAAAATATAAAAATAAAAATTATAATATTTAATAAATAAATAAGTTTTAATAATTTAAATAAAATATTGGTCTTGTAAATCAAAAATAAGAAAATCTTTTAAAACTTCAGAGAAAAAATAACTTTTTTCATTAACCTCCAAAATTAATATTTTATATAAACTACTCTCTGTATTTATTATATATTTATAACTTTAAATATAATAATAACAATTATTTTTTTATTTTTAAATCACCCCATATCTATAGGATTAATTTTATTAATTCAAACAATTCTAATTTCATTAATTTCAGGAATATTTTCATATTCTTATTGATTTTCTTATATTTTATTTTTAGTAATGGTAGGAGGAATGTTAGTATTATTTATTTATATAACTAGTTTAGCTTCTAATGAAATATTTTATTTTTCTTCAAAACTAATATATTTTATATTAATATATTTTTTATTAATATTATATATATTTATGATATCAGATTATATGATAATTAGTGCAATTTTAAAAAACTCAAATTTAATTGAAATTACAAATAATTTAATATTTTTAAAAAATGAAAATATATTTAGATTAAATCAAATATATAACCAACCACAGAATTTGTTAACAATTATATTAATAAATTACTTATTTTTAACAATAATTGCTATTGTAAAAATTACTAATATTAACTATGGACCTTTACGACAAAAATTTTAATGAATAAATCTTTACGAACAACTCACCCCTTATTAAAAATCGCTAATAGAGCTTTAATTGATTTACCAACTCCCTCTAATATCTCATTATGATGAAATTTTGGATCTCTATTAGGATTATGTTTAATAATTCAAATTATTACAGGATTATTTTTAGCTATACATTATACAGCAAATATTGACATAGCTTTTAATAGAATTAATCATATTTGCCGAGATGTAAACTATGGATGATTTTTACGAACTTTACATGCAAATGGAGCTTCCTTTTTTTTCTTTGTATTTATTTACATATTGGACGAGGAATATATTATGGTTCTTATAAATTTAAAGCAACATGATTAATTGGAGTTATTATTCTATTCCTAGTAATAGGAAGAGCTTTTATAGGATATGTACTTCCATGAGGACATTTTGAGGAGCCACAGTTATTACTAATCTTTTATCAGCAATTCCCTATTTAGGAACTATAATAGTTCAATGAGTTTGAGGAGGATTTGCAGTAGATAATGCAACTTTAACACGATTTTTTACTATCCATTTTTTATTACCATTTATTGTAACTGCTATAGTAATAATTCATTTATTATTTCTTCATCAAACAGGGTCTAATAATCCATTAGGAATAAATAGAAATATTGATAAAATTCCATTTCACCCTTAATTTTCATATAAGGACATTATAGGATTTATTATTTTAATAATAATCCTTGTTACTTTAACTTTATTAAATCCTTATTATTTAGGAGATCCAGATAATTTTACCCCAGCAAATCCTTTAGAAACTCCTATTCATATTCAACCTGAATGATATTTTTTATTTGCATATGCAATTTTACGATCTATTCCTAACAAATTAGGAGGGGTAATTGCATTAATTATATCAATTATAATTTTAATAACCCAACCTTTTAATAAAATAAATAAATTTCAAACCATAAAATTTTATCCAATAAATCAAATAATGTTTTGATTTTTTTTAATTTTTGTTTTTGTATTGACATGAATTGGAATACGCCCAGTAGAAGAGCAGTATACAGTGCAAACTGTGAAACATGGAGGAAAAAATATCATGGCTTGGGGTAGTTTTGGAGGTGGCCAAGTCGCGAAACTTGTGAAAATTGATGGAAAAATGACGAAAGAGGTCTATTTGGATATTGTAAATGAACAAGTTATAATAATAATAATTTTATTTATTTAGCATAAAAGAATGCTAGTTGAATACACAATGTTTTTGCTTGCTTGCACAATACAATGATGACGCCGAAAGGTAATGTCCGTCCTTGCTGACAATGCTTGGATAGGCCAGTTACCAGAATCATCACTATAACTGCAAGACATTCACATATCAATTTAAAAGAATGTTTGTTTCAGCTTATATTTAAATATTTTAATATTACATGCATTTTTGATATCGCAACTTAGCAAATTATACATAGTCATGCCCCTATCGAAAATCGAATTTTTCGCAGAGGCTGTAGATTTTTACTCACAAATACATTTCCACGGTTTCTAGTGAGATATGAATGAATATTCGTATGTGTTACTATTTTTGAACAAAGATAATCTGGCGCTAAGTTGTTTAATATTTTATATATAAAAATCATTGTACACGTATGGATATAATCTTTTATAGAAAACCAATTCAAGCTTTTTAACATAATTGTGATTTATTTACTAAAATTAAAACTGAGCTACAGAATGTAAAATGTGGTAATATAATATAATAAACCAAAATCTTAGATTCTATACTTAAATTATTACTAATCCTGCGTATAGAAGAAATCTTCTTTGCAATTTTTTTAACAATACTATTTACATGAGACTTAAACGATAATTTTGAGTCTATAATTATTCCTAAATATTTAATTTCCTCTACGTATTCAATTTTATAATCTCCTATATTTACAGATAGTTGTTTAGTTAATATTTCTTTATATATCCCTTACTTCCCAAGTACCATGCATTTAGTCTTATCATGATTTAATTTTAATTTATTTGCAGCTAGCCAATTATTGACCATCTCATGTTCAAAATTAATTTCCCTATTTAACAAATCGAGATTGTTATGCTTGTAATATATTAGCGTATCATCAGCAAAGAGTTGGATACTACATATATTTAATATATTTGGTAATTCATTTATGTAAATTATAAATAATATTGGTCCTATGACCCTTCCTTGTGGAACTCCGTATTTACAGTCTAATACTGATGAACTGCAATTACCAAATTTAGTAATTTGTTTTCTGTTGGTAAGATAATTTGTAGACCATTTTAATACAGTTCCTGCTATTCCGTACTTTTCCAATTTTTTTAATAAGTTAAGTCTGTAGATAGTTTCAAAGGCTCTTTTTAAGTCTAAAACCACTGCAAGAATTGTTTCATTTTTGTCTTATGACTCTTTCCATTCTGTTATAACTGACTGAATTGCTGTCTCACAGCTATGTTTGTTTCTGAATCCTGATTGTTCAGTAGCAAATAGTTTATTTTTATTAAAGTGATTTAATAACTGATTGTTGACAATTATTTCTATAATTTTTTCAATCGCCGGTAGCATATTTACTGGTCTAAATTCATTTGCTTTTTTTGTTCTAGCAATTTTTTGAATCGGAGATATTGTAGAATTTTTTAACTTTTATGCCTTGAGGATTAGAATTAATTGGTGAAGGATTCGTTTTCCAGCAGGACAACGATCCTAAATACACTGCAAAAGTGGTAAAATAGTACCTAAGAAAAAATTCCGAGGAATCATTGCTACAGGTAATGACTTGGCAACCTCAAAGCCCTGATTGCAACCCGATAGAATTACTCTGGAATCATCTGGACAGAGAAGTGCGAAAAAACCCTCCAAGAAAAAAAAATGAACTTTGGTCACCTCTGTTGATGGCCAGTATTTGCAAAAGCTGTGTGATAGACTGCCTCGAATTTGCCCGGATATCATTAAATCTAAAGGTGGTCATTTCTACGAACGTGAGATATAAATTAAATTATTAGTTCGTGCTATTGTGTAATAATTAATATGTTTGTTTTTATGGAAATCAAATTAGGTATGTTAAAATCATATATTTATCATATATCATATATTTTATGAGAAAATAATTCAAAACTGGAGATGTACCCAAATGAAACATTTGGTTTTAATCAAACATATTTATGAATACCAACTTTATGCAATCTCAAAAGTTATATACAAATTATTTTTCATTGCATCTTAAATATTTCACAATATGCAGTTTTTCGTCTGATTCCTGATATTTGTTCACAGAATCAAAAAGGCACTCAATGAGCGATATACATATATCAACATTAATTGCGTACATTGATAATATTATAATTTCGAAAATTATATAACCGAGCGTCAAACCGATTTTTAATGTATACCATAAATGCCTTTTGATATTTAAATAGTGCGATATTAATAACACATCGTCCACTTAACGAGTCCAAAATTTAATCTATTTTATCAATTCTTCCACGCCATTGATAAAAAAGATTAAATTTTGGACTCGTTATGTAGACGATGTATTCTGTATATGGACTGGTACCCTTAGAGAATTAGATCAATTACTGAAGTATATGAACCAAATAAACAAAAATATAGAATTTACATTAGAAAAAGAAATCAATAAAAAATTAAACTCTTTAGGTTTAACGATAATAAATAACAAGAACAGAATATGATATATATATATATATATATAAATAGAATATTATATATATATATATATATATATATATTATATATATTATATATATATATTATATATCTATATAATATATATATATATATAATATATATATATATATATATATATATATTTATATATATATATATATATAATTATATAATATATATATATATATAT
>CALYJB010000175.1:0-7500 GCA_944738965.1 Nebria brevicollis
CGACGGGCAGCTTCCGGGAAACCAAAGCTTTTGGGTTCCGGGGGAAGTATGGTTGCAAAGCTGAAACTTAAAGGAATTGACGGAAGGGCACCACAAGGAGTGGAGCCTGCGGCTTAATTTGACTCAACACGGGGAACCTCACCAGGCCCGGACACCGGAAGGATTGACAGATTGATAGCTCTTTCTTGATTCGGTGGGTGGTGGTGCATGGTCGTTCTTAGTTGGTAGAGCGATTTGTCTGGTTAATTCCGATAACGAACGAGACTCTAGCCTGCTAAATAGGCGTACTCTACCGGTATCTCGAAGGCTCACATCTTCCGTACTAACCGTACGTTTGTTCGTCGGTGTTTCAATCGGTGTTCATACACTGTGCGAGCATTTTGCGGCTTCGTGCGGGCGGAATGTTGTGGTTTTTACTACCGGCGTACATTTTAATCTTCTTAGAGGGACAAACGGCTTATAGCCGTATGAGATTGAGCAATAACAGGTCTGTGATGCCCTTAGATGTTCTGGGCCGCACGCGCGCTACACTGAAGGAATCAGCGTGTCTTCCCTGGCCGAATGGTCCGGGTAACCCGCTGAACCTCCTTCGTGCTAGGGATTGGGGATTGCAATTATTCCCCATGAACGAGGAATTCCCAGTAAGCGCGAGTCATAAACTCGTGTTGATTAAGTCCCTGCCCTTTGTACACACCGCCCGTCGCTACTACCGATTGAATGATTTAGTGAGGTCTTCGGACT
The DNA here is from genome assembly GCA_944738965.1 of Nebria brevicollis. Classification (NCBI taxonomy): domain Eukaryota; kingdom Metazoa; phylum Arthropoda; class Insecta; order Coleoptera; family Carabidae; genus Nebria; species Nebria brevicollis. Next base: position 742 of record CALYJB010000175.1, read on the forward strand.
GGTACTCGGCCGGCGTTTCGACATTTGCCGATGTCGCTGGGAAGATGACCGAACTTGATCATTTAGAGGAAGTAAAAGTCGTAACAAGGTTTCCGTAGGGTGAACCTGCGGAAGGATCATTACTGTGTCTCTAAAGAAAGAAACAAATATATAAATAAAAATTGAGAAATGTGCACGGGCAACACCATATACACTCTCTGTAACGACCGGACACTTGATCCTAAACAGTCCACATAATAAAATTTCGTAAACAGGGGGACAGAGTGAAAATGTGATATTTTATAATATACATTTTTATATGTGTATAATATTGGTGGCACTGAAGATGATGATGATGATGATGATGATGGTGGCTTCATCTCACGTTACTCTTATCTTCTCTATATTATCCATCAACATACTTAGCATTTATAATATATACATTATATACATAACGCACACATCATATATATATTATATCGATCTACACTGACTGACAAACACACGAGCTGTGTGTGCTGACTGTGTATGTTGAGAAATGTAAAATGTACATATATATTTAGATTTGTGTTGTGGTTATGTATGGTATATCGTATGGTATAGTATGGTATGGGTGTGTGGTTTGGAAGAGGACGAGATGTCGTACAACGATAATGAGACAAATCGATATACACAAACTTTCTCACACACCTCACTACGCACAACACAGAAGCCTCTCGCGATATGACATGGAAACGTGTATGCGCACCGCGGTTTGTGATTGTTAGGTTTGAATCTGTGTATGCACCAGTAAACAGAGCCTAACACCGAGTCACGGGGTAATTGCTTGTGAAAGTGTCCAACAGTGTTGGTAGGTTGTATGTGTTGTATGTGAGGTATATACGTGTGATGTTTGTGTGTATCACCACTCATTGGCCAATAACGTATATAAACATATAGGGATAACCGTTATATAGCACTGAGTGTTAGGTGATGTTGTGTATGTTACCCCCTCGTACATCCACACTCACACATCTATTAAAAGAAACCCCCGGAAATTATCAAAAATTATTCTTGTTGCTGTTGTTGACGCTGATGTTGCTGTTTGTTGCATCGACAATTACACTTATGTGCGACGACTAGTTTTGTGTGTCTGTCTGACCCATCGCTGTGACGGTCTCTACATATTTATAAAATACTGTTGTGGTGATGTCTTTTCTACCACTAGCAGAGGAGGGACACGGTCTCCTCTGTACATCATTAAATTTAAGTGGTGAGAAAAGACACACATTGACTCGCACAGCAGATAGAGAGACGTGCGGTGATAATGCAGTACACACAGGCCAGTTTGCGCTAGTAGGGACTAGTTATTTGTAACAACACACTCACACGCAACACGCAAGAATAAGTCACCGACGACGGCTAGTCACTCAATCGTCGCACCAGTGGACGATAGCCATTTGCTATATATATATACATATATATGAATATAATGTGTGTGTAAGGTTTTGACTCGGCCTTACACATTTACAATTGGGGGGGGCAGTGGTGAGTGGTTAGTGTCTGATCGGTGACACATATAATATGTGTCTGTGTGTGGTGACCATTATTATACAAAAATTTTTTATTATTATTATTATTATGCTGTTGATGATGATGATCAATAAAGAATTGTGTGTGGCGGAAAATGAATGAATATTATTATAATCCTAACAAATATAACCCTGAACGGTGGATCACTCGGCTCGTGGGTCGATGAAGAACGCAGCTAAATGCGCGTCAACTTGTGAACTGCAGGACACATGAACATCGACATTTCGAACGCATATTGCGGTCCTCGGATACTGTTCCTGGACTACGCCTGGCTGAGGGTCGTATTACAATTACCAGACTGCCGGTCTTCAGTATACACCGCTGCCACCACTAGTGTGTGTGTGTGTTTCTGCTGTCTCTGCTGTTGCTTCTGTTGCTGCTGCTGCTGTTGCTGTTGCTGCTGTTGCTGTTTTGTATTCGCGTTCAATCATTGCTACTAAATTTAGACAGAGGAAAACACTCTGTCTCTAACATGTACTTGATTAAACAACAGTACACACACATGCGCACACACACAACACACAGTAGTTCGAGTATACAGACAACGCGAGCAGATTCACGGCGCACACACACACACACCGGTGGTTTATGTGTTGCTGTGTAATAGATGTCAGGCGATGTTGGGTATCCGGCGTTGGGGTTATTCTGATGTATAAAATTGTTCTGCCGTCTGTGCGTGTGGCTGGTTGATGTTTGTGTGTTTGCCGGTTGATGTTGTAGATGATGTGTGTGCGTCTGTGATTTTGCACTCGCAGACGTACAATATACACACACACACACACCTACAAAACACAACACACCACCATTTCATAGTCTGTACTCTACTCTGTGTGACAGAGGAGTCCCCGTAGTGAATATGTGTATTATTTTATTTATTATCAATATTCAATATATTGGAATATATTTAGATATACAGAGAACACTCTGTGGACTGGGACTTTTTTAAACATGTATACAGTTTAATATACCAAACCCAGCCCGGTTCCTTAAATAGAAGGTGAGCGGCGACTGAGTAGTAAAACACCACTCACTTGTCAAGCGCTATAGACGCGCGGGCATCTGATGTGTTATATGTTGATACAGTTCGTCGCAAACCTAACCGGTAGCGTATATGTGTTATTAAGATACTCAAACACATACACACACGCGTGTGACTTGTACTCGTACATAATAGACCAAAACACAATCCGACAACACCGTAGTAGTCAGTGTGCTGCTGCTGCTGTTGTTGTTGTCAGTAGTTTCACAAAGAGAAGCCTCTTCTGTCATGGTACTAGCATATATATATACATTAATACATACATATATAAATTCACTCTAATATTATAGAAAAATCATAGATATCGACATCACTGTCGTCTCGTGTGTGTCGTCCTACACACCACTAGAAACCATAATATTTTACTCTCTATACTACACTTTATATCATATTTATAGCTATTATAAATAACTATATAGAAAGAAAGAAACCAAGCCGTATATGCCAATACAATTTTGTGTGTATATATCGGTCTCAAGTCAACGGCACAAACGCTAGAGAACGCATAGTCGTATTATTATCACATTTATATATTAAACATCGCATACTCGTATAACTTTACACACATTTTAGTGTGTCTTTACGTATTAATGCTGTGCGGCCAGAGTGTGACCAGAGTGGGTAGCGCTCGTCCGTCTTTACATTATCACATAATATACATAATAATATCATTATTATCATTATGAGAACAGTTGTTCTGTAAGTGAGTGTTCAAATTTAGAAGTCTCTTGTATGGCAGGGTTATAGGAACTTGTGGCAACATCATCACTCCAATGTTTTTATATTTCTATACACACCCACATATCTATATAAAGTATATTACTATCAATACGCTGTGGGAGTTTATTGAGGAGATGCTAGTGCAATGTTAGTTATTAGAGGGAATCTCTGCACGCAAACACACACTATATATAAATATATATTATATATTACTATATTGTGTTGTGAATGTTAAAACTGTGTGTTCACTGTCACTCACTGTGTGTGTGTTAAGTAACAAGAGTATACAATCGGTCTGGACGTGTCCCAGTGTCTCTGTATTTGTGCAATTAAACAAGTTTACTACTACTCGTACGTATACTTGTGCACACTTACACGATTCCAGTGGTCGTTCAAGCAAAGACCAAGCGTCCCTACTCATACAAATTGTTACGTTCAACATTTAAGCGCACAGTGTTTGCTTTGAACTATATAGCACAGATCAGTTTACAAAATCACACATTATACATATATATATGTGTTGTTGTGTTGTTGTGTATGTTCACTTAATTATATATCTAACATTTGTCACACTCTCCGTTATACAATACAATTCTGAGGCAGTTTGTGTAGTATATTTGTATGTGGGGAAATATATACGAAAAATGTTGTTGCTGTTGTAGTTGCCCCCTATACCGATCAAGACCTTTTACACGCGATCACTCTCTTTACCTAACTATATACACTGTTTGCGATGATGTAGAGTGTAAGTGACCTGACGTTGTTCATGTTCTCACTATACTCTGTCCGTAACTTACGTCAAAAACACCGTGTATCGTTATTGTATGCTGCATGCGGATGATGATTCTAATACACTGAAAATCTATGTAAACTACAAATGTGACGGCCACTTGAGATATTCCAATATACACTATATAGCAAATTTGTTCGTGCAGTCATGTTGGTGATGGTGGTGTAGATCACCACCACTCCTTCATAATACGTCTATAGTTATATTCTACATAAACTGTATTGGCTATTTGGTTATGATGTGTGATATATGCCGTGGTTAGAGAATTTATGGTGACGACTGGTGTGAGTTTGGGTCGTCTACTTGAGACGTAGAGGTGGTGTCAATTGAGATATCTTTTTCTATATGAGTGTTTTTTTATTTTGTGTGTGTGTGTGTGTGTATGTTATACACCAAAAAAATGTCAAAGAGGCCGAGTGTTACGAAACCAACAACTACACATATTGCACATATTGTCTCTCGGACCTGCCTGTTGATTACGATGTGTGTGTTTATAATGGTTTTTGTACATTATGAGTGCAGGAAACGTAATACGTGTTCTGTGTGTATGTGCAACTTGTATTCTCTGATAACGATATAGCATATATCGTGAAAGTTTTTAATAATATATAATAGAAATATATTAATATATATCTATATCTATATTTATTTATGCGACCTCAGAGCAGGTGTGACTACCCGCTGAATTTAAGCATATTACTAAGCGGAGGAAAAGAAACTAACAAGGATTCCCTTAGTAGCGGCGAGCGAACAGGGAAAAGCCCAGCACCGAAGCCCGTAGTCGGAAACGGCTACAGGGCAATGTGGTGTTTAGGAGAGCCCAGTTAACGCGGTAAGTGTGTAACGTGTCCAAGTCCTTCTTGAACGGGGCCACACACCCATAGAGGGTGCCAGGCCCGTAGTGACCGTTACCACGTCCGGGTGGGTTTCTCCTTAGAGTCGGGTTGCTTGAGAGTGCAGCTCTAAGTGGGTGGTAAACTCCATCTAAGGCTAAATATAACCCCGAGACCGATAGCGAACAAGTACCGTGAGGGAAAGTTGAAAAGAACTTTGAAGAGAGAGTTCAATAGTACGTGAAACCGTTCAGGGGTAAACCTGAGAAACCCGAACTATTCGAAGGGAGAGATTCAATCACCTCGCCTGTGGTAGCACACTGGTAACGTTTTACATGGGACGTCTTCGTGCTGCCTCGGTTCGCGCCGTTGTAGTGCTGGACGCCCCGTTATCAGTGCTGTTTACTGCAGGAGGTGTGCATTTCTATCCTAGTAGATGCGTCGCGACCCATTGGGCACTTGTCTATGGTATCCGCGCTATAAGGACAGCCTGTACGGCAACACCGTTTGCTGAGTTTATTCGCAGTAGCGTGCCTGTTGTCGCACAGACCTTAGCGGTATCCCGGCAGGTGACTCGATGGTAGAAACCGTCAGGTGGTGGGTCGCTGCTCTTTTGTAGCGGAGCGTTTTCACACCCTGTGACAAGTAAACTCTGTGTAGACCGTGGAAATTGGACTGGTGCCGATTCCGCACTCGCATTACTGTTGGTCGCATGGGCTATGTAACCGATCCCGCGTCACCCGTCGGCGACGTCTGAGCTTTGGGTACTTTCAGGACCCGTCTTGAAACACGGACCAAGGAGTCTAGCATGTACGCGAGTCATTGGGTCAGATACACAAACTAAACCTAAAGGCGAAATGAAAGTAAAAGTTTATAATTTTTACATAAACTAAGGGAAGATGGGCTTCCCAATTGTCGGTGAAGCCTCGCACTCCCGGACCGTCCCTCACACTCATTGCGAGTTGGGGCGGATCTAGAGCGTACACGCTGGGACCCGAAAGATGGTGACCTATGCCAGGTCAGGATGAAGTCAGGGGAAACCCTGATGGAAGTCCGTAGCGATTCTGACGTGCAAATCGATCGTAAGAACTTGGTATAGCGGCGATAGACTCATCGAACCATCTAGTAGCTGGTTCCATCCGAAGTTTCCCTCAGGATAGCTGGCATTCGATTGAATAACACAAAATTGTGAATGAGTCTCATCCGGTAAAGCGAATGATTAGAGGCATTGGGGTCGAAACGGCCTCAACCTATTCTCAAACTTTAAAAGGGTGAGATCTCCGGCTTGCTTAACGCATGAAGCCGGAGATCGGATCAATGAATGCCAAGTGGGCCACTTTTGGTAAGCAGAACTGGCGCTGTGGGATGAACCAAACGTAGAGTTAAAGCGCCAAAATTGACACTTATGGGATACCATGAAAGGCGTTGGTAACTTAAGACAGCAGGACGGTGGCCATGGAAGTCGGAATCCGCCAAGGAGTGTGTAACAACTCACCTGCCGAAGTTACTAGCCCTGAAAATGGATGGCGCTAAAGTGTCATGCTTATACTCTACCGTCGTGGCAATTCGGATGTTTTGTTAACTGCGTACGCGTGGTCGAGCACCGTTATGTCACGATGAGTAGGATGGTCGCGGCGGTGAGCGCAGAAGGATTGGGCGTGAGCCCATCTGGAGCCGCCGTCGGTGCAGATCTTGGTGGTAGTAGCAAATACTCCAGCGAGACCCTGGAGGACTGACGTGGAGAAGGGTTTCGTGTGAACAGCTGTTGCACACGAGTCAGTCGATCCTAAGCCCTAGGAGAAATCCGATGTTGATGTTGGTGTGTT
>CALYJB010000175.1:12500-20000 GCA_944738965.1 Nebria brevicollis
GCCCTTGGAAGTTTGAAATAAATCCACTTTCACTGATTGTAGTACGTTTGGTGAAAGTATAGGATGGATTGTGTGAATTTCATGCAACCGTGATTAAGAACGACTCGATCATGCAACCGTGATTAAGAACGACTCGATCATGCAACCGTGATTAAAAACAGCTTTTTCGGTCGAAATTCAACTAGAATTTCTAATTACGCAAAATCCGCATTTTAAGTTACACGCCTCAGTCCGCTCGAGCGCAAGGGTGGCAAAAATTTTGATGAAATTTGATGCAACCGTGATCAATTGTTTGTTACCTAGAGAAATTATTGCTACAACGAACGGCTGTAGCGCAGTTTTATGGTGATATTGTTGTGTGTGTGTGTGTGTGTGTGTGTGCAAAATGAAAATAAATGCAAAAACAATTCGGTAAAATACCCTTAGATGTTTGAAATAAATCCACTTTCACCGTTTGATGTTCAACTGATGAAAGTAAAAAATTTCAGTGTTGAAAATTTTTTTTTAGGTTATTATAAAACGTTTCCTTCTTAAACCCCTAGCAGATACTTAGGTTAAGTGAGAAATGCAAGAAAAATTAGTTAAAATACCCTTGGAAGTTTGAAATAAATCCACTTTCACCGTTTGATGTTCAACTGATGAAAGTAAAAAATTTCAAAGTGATGAAAATTATTATTTTTGATATTATAAAACGTTTCCTTCTTAAACCCCTAGCAGATACTTAGGTTAACTGAGAAATGCAAGAAAAATTAGTTAAAATACCCTTGGAAGTTTGAAATAAATCAACTTTCACCGTTTGATGTTCAACTGATGAAAGTAAAATATTTCAAAGTGTTGAAAAATTTATTTTGGAAATTATTATGTTTGTTTTTCTAATACTCTAAAGAAGGTTTAGATTAAGTGAGAAATGTAAAAAAAATTAAGTAATATACCCTTGGAAGTTTGAAATAAATCCACTTTCACCAATTGATGTTCAACTGATGAAAGTAAAATATTTCAAAGTGTTGAAAATTTTTTTTTGGAAATTATTATGTTTGTTTTTCTAATACTCTAAAGAAGGTTTAGATTAAGTGAGAAATGTAAAAAAAATTAGGTAAAATACCCTTGGAAGTTTGAAATAAATCCACTTTCACCAATTGATGTTCAACTGATGAAAGTAAAATATTTCAAAGTGTTGAAAATTTTTTTTTTTGGAAATTATTAATTTGTTTTCTAATACTCTAAAAAAGGTTAAGATTAAGTGAGAAATGTAAAAAAAATTAGGTAATATACCCTTGGAAGTTTGAAATAAATCCACTTTCACCGATTGATGTTCAACTGATGAAAGTAAAATATTTCAAAGTGTTGAAAAATTTATTTTGGAAATTATTATGTTTGTTTTTCTAATACTCTAAAGAAGGTTTAGATTAAGTGAGAAATGTAAAAAAAATTAAGTAATATACCCTTGGAAGTTTGAAATAAATCCACTTTCACCAATTGATGTTCAACTGATGAAAGTAAAATATTTCAAAGTGTTGAAAATTTTTTTTTTTGGAAATTATTAATTTGTTTTCTAATACTCTAAAGAAGGTTAAGATTAAGTGAGAAATGTAAAAAAAATTAGGTAAAATACCCTTGGAAGTTTGAAATAAATCCACTTTCACCAATTGATGTTCAACTGATGAAAGTAAAATATTTCAAAGTGTTGAAATTTTTTTTTTTTGGAAATTATTAATTTGTTTTCTAATACTCTAAAGAAGGTTAAGATTAAGTGAGAAATGTAAAAAAAATTAGGTAATATACCCTTGGAAGTTTGAAATAAATCCACTTTCACCGATTGATGTTCAACTGATGAAAGTAAAATATTTCAAAGTGTTGAAAAAATTTTTTTTGGAAATTATTAATTTGTTTTTCTAATACTCTAAAGAAGGTTTAGATTAAGTGAGAAATGTAAAAAAAATTAGGTAAAATACCCTTGGAAGTTTGAAATAAATCCACTTTCACCAATTGATGTTCAACTGATGAAAGTAAAATATTTCAAAGTGTTGAAAATTTTTTTTTGGAAATTATTATGTTTGTTTTTCTAATACTCTAAAGAAGGTTTAGATTAAGTGAGAAATGTAAAAAAAATTAGGTAAAATACCCTTGGAAGTTTGAAATAAATCCACTTTCACCAATTGATGTTCAACTGATGAAAGTAAAATATTTCAAAGTGTTGAAAATTTTTTTTTTTGGAAATTATTAATTTGTTTTCTAATACTCTAAAGAAGGTTAAGATTAAGTGAGAAATGTAAAAAAAATTAGGTAAAATACCCTTGGAAGTTTGAAATAAATCCACTTTCACCAATTGATGTTCAACTGATGAAAGTAAAATATTTCAAAGTGTTGAAAATTTTTTTTTGGAAATTATTATGTTTGTTTTTCTAATACTCTAAAGAAGGTTTAGATTAAGTGAGAAATGTAAAAAAAATTAGGTAATATACCCTTGGAAGTTTGAAATAAATCCACTTTCACCAATTGATGTTCAACTGATGAAAGTAAAATATTTCAAAGTGTTGAAATTTTTTTTTTGGAAATTATTATGTTTGTTTTTCTAATACTCTATAGAAGTTTTAGATTAAGTGAGAAATGTAAAAAAATCTAGGTAAAATACCCTTGGAAGTTTGAAATAAATCCACTTTCACCAATTGATGTTCAACTGATGAAAGTAAAATATTTCAAAGTGTTGAAAATTTTTTTTTTTGGAAATTATTAATTTGTTTTCTAATACTCTAAAGAAGGTTAAGATTAAGTGAGAAATGTAAAAAAAATTAGGTAATATACCCTTGGAAGTTTGAAATAAATCCACTTTCACCAATTGATGTTCAACTGATGAAAGTAAAATATTTCAAAGTGTTGAAAAATTTATTTTGGAAATTATTATGTTTGTTTTTCTAATACTCTAAAGAAGGTTTAGATTAAGTGAGAAATGTAAAAAAAATTAGGTAATATACCCTTGGAAGTTTGAAATAAATCCACTTTCACCAATTGATGTTCAACTGATGAAAGTAAAATATTTCAAAGTGTTGAAAAATTTATTTTGGAAATTATTATGTTTGTTTTTCTAATACTCTAAAGAAGGTTAAGATTAAGTGAGAAATGTAAAAAAAATTAGGTAAAATACCCTTGGAAGTTTGAAATAAATCCACTTTCACCGATTGATGTTCAACTGATGAAAGTAAAATATTTCAAAGTGTTGAAAAAATTTTTTTTGGAAATTATTAATTTGTTTTTCTAATACTCTAAAGAAGGTTTAGATTAAGTGAGAAATGTAAAAAAAATTAGGTAAAATACCCTTGGAAGTTTGAAATAAATCCACTTTCACCAATTGATGTTCAACTGATGAAAGTAAAATATTTCAAAGTGTTGAAAATTTTTTTTTGGAAATTATTATGTTTGTTTTTCTAATACTCTATAGAAGTTTTAGATTAAGTGAGAAATGTAAAAAAATCTAGGTAAAATACCCTTGGAAGTTTGAAATAAATCCACTTTCACCAATCGTACTTTCACCGATTGATGTTCAACTGATGAAAGTAAAATATTTCAAAGTGTTGAAAATTTTTTTTTGGAAATTATTATGTTTGTTTTTCTAATACTCTAAAGAAGGTTTAGATTAAGTGAGAAATGTAAAAAAATCTAGGTAATATACCCTTGGAAGTTTGAAATAAATCCACTTTCACCAATCGTACTTTCACCGATTGATGTTCAACTGATGAAAGTAAAATATTTCAAAGTGTTGAAATTTTTTTTTTGGAAATTATTAAATTTTTTTTACTAATGCCCTAAAGGAGTATAAGGTTAAGTGAGTAATGCAAAAAAAATTAGGTAAAATACCCTTGGAAGTTTGAAATAAATCCACTTTCACCAATCGTACTTTCACCGATTGATGTGTGATTGGTGAAACAAAAATTTTTTCTAAGTTTTTTCGAAAAATTTTTTTAAAATAAATAAATTCTTTTTTAATACAACGTAAAGGACACCCATTGATTTAGATTAAAATAAAAAAAATTAGGTAAAATATCTTTGGTACTGGAAAAAACGTCTACTTTCACCGATCGCACTTTTTCAAAAAGGTCGTTTTTCGGGACCACGCAGCCCATTTAAAGATGGCGGAAAGTGCACCGTCGCTGCCGGCCAACAAAATCGCACTCGGACTTTTTTCAAATTAGGTCTGTCAAGGGTACCAAAATGACTTTAGGAGAGCAAAATCAGAAAAATTCATTTTTCTGATTTTGAAAGAGGAATTTAAATATGCTGTCAGATATTGTCTACGGACATTAAAACTCGAGATACAGGCATTTTGTGAGATATTTTGAATCATTCATGACTCTAAGTACGCACAATTGACCCATGTCGTATCCGTTTTGGTTCGGGCAAGCGACCATCTCTCCCTCTGATCGCTTGTCGGGTATGGCTTGAATAATTCTGAGTGGAAAATTTTTTTTTTTTTTTCGCACAATATATCAAAATTATCAAGAAAAAGTGAAATTTACAAGTTTGCCCAAAGGGCACTAGTAAATAATTTTAAAGTTCAATAGTGAACTGTAGGCCGTGCCATGATCTGTTTGAACGATAATTATAATTTTCCTGTGTGGACATTGGGTAATCGTTACGAGCACGCGAAATGCTATGCTGGGTACTGGGCACTAGTAATGTGTAACAACACACTCACACGCAACACACAAGAACGTGCTGATGGTGGGTCTATTCTTGTTGCTGTTGTTGACGCTGATGTTGCTGTTTGTTGCATCGACATACTTACTATGTGTGACTAGGAGAAGTGTTGAAAATCTCAGTCGTTGTCGTGTACACCATACTACCAGATAACGATCGATCTATCGTCTCTTGCGGCTCACTGTGTTTATCTTACATATATATGTATATACATCTCTGCAACGGTAAAAGCGGCAAATGTTTGTGACATTTACAATAATGTAGACTAGGGCGCACTAGCACTGTCGACTCACTTGTGTTTGCCAATAAAAACCTGACCAGTAAGACTTATACTATAGTAAATAACACGACGCTAGAACGAGACATCGTTCCACTTATTTGTTGTGTGAGTGTTACCGTACACTACTGAATTTTTATAAGGATTGATTGTACAAAAAAGTACGCGAGGCTCTCTCACACGTCTATTAATAAAGGGATTGAACGATAGACACATGCAAGTGTGTAGAGACCTCAATAAATGTTGGGGGAATATAGGTGGCGAAATAACACAGTCGTTGTCGTGTACACCATACTACCAGATTACGATCGATCTATCGTCTCTTGCGGCTCACTGTGTTTATCTTACATATATATATGTATATACATCTCTGCAACGGTAAAAGCGGCAAATGTTTGTGACATTTACAATAATGTAGACTAGGGCGCACTAGCACTGTCGACTCACTTGTGTTTGCCAATAAAAACCTGACCAGTAAGACTTATACTATAGTAAATAACACGACGCTAGAACGAGACATCGTTCCTCTTATTTGTTGTGTGAGTGTTACCGTACACTACTGAATTGTTATAAGAATTGATTGTACAAAAAAGTACGCGAGGCTCTCTCACACGTCTATTAATAAAGGGATTGAACGATAGGCACATGCAAGTGTGTAGAGACCTCAATAAATGTTGGGGGAATATAGGTGGCGAAATAACACAGTCGTTGTCGTGTACACCATACTACCAGATTACGATCGATCTATCGTCTCTTGCGGCTCACTGTGTTTATCTTACATATATATATGTATATACATCTCTGCAACGGTAAAAGCGGCAAATGTTTGTGACATTTACAATAATGTAGACTAGGGCGCACTAGCACTGTCGACTCACTTGTGTTTGCCAATAAAAACCTGACCAGTAAGACTTATACTATAGTAAATAACACGACGCTAGAACGAGACATCGTTCCTCTTATTTGTTGTGTGAGTGTTACCGTACACTACTGAATTGTTATAAGAATTGATTGTACAAAAAAGTACGCGAGGCTCTCTCACACGTCTATTAATAAAGGGATTGAACGATAGGCACATGCAAGTGTGTAGAGACCTCAATAAATGTTGGGGGAATATAGGTGGCGAAATAACACAGTCGTTGTCGTGTACACCATACTACCAGATTACGATCGATCTATCGTCTCTTGCGGCTCACTGTGTTTATCTTACATATATATATGTATATACATCTCTGCAACGGTAAAAGCGGCAAATGTTTGTGACATTTACAATAATGTAGACTAGGGCGCACTAGCACTGTCGACTCACTTGTGTTTGCCAATAAAAACCTGACCAGTAAGACTTATACTATAGTAAATAACACGACGCTAGAACGAGACATCGTTCCTCTTATTTGTTGTGTGAGTGTTACCGTACACTACTGAATTGTTATAAGATGATTGTACAAAGAGTACGCGATGATAGTATTATATAAAAAATTGTGGCCTCGACCGATATCGGACGCCCGTGGCAACTCTAAAAACTATTGGTGCTCTGAGTACAGTAGCGTGTTTGCTTATGTGTGTAGGGAAAAAAATACTGTGTGTGTTGCACTCCCTTACACTCAGAGACACACGTTGTGTGCTTGGAGTAGGCGTTGGTATACTGCATAACTGCGGGGAAACGTTCTGACCAACGTAAACCTCCACTAAATGCAGTTAAAGATATAATTTTCATATCCGTTTGTTATGTATGGGTTCTGTGTGAAACATACTATACGGTTTTTACCATGCAATGGCTCTCAGAAAAAACTTTGTCTAGAGAAATTATGTATATATAAAAATTATTTCCGTTTGTTCGTATGGCTTCTGTGTGAAGCATACTGTACGGTTTTTAACTTGGATATATATATATATATATATATATATATATATATATATATATATATAAAAATTGTTGCCACGACCCATATCGGACGCCCGTGGCAACTCTAAAAACATATGGTGCTCTGAGTACACTTTTGTGTGCTTGGAGTAGGCGTTGGTATACAGCATAACTGCGGGGAAACGTTCTGACTACGTAAACCTCTACTAAATGCAGTTAAAGATATAATAAAAAATTAGCCCGACTATGTTCTCTGAAACATACGGTTACTATGCAATGACTCTCTACGTTCCGAGCGAGAATAGTATCTTTAATAATATACTAACAGATTACGATCGACACTATCGTGTCTTGCGGCTCACTGTGTTTCCTACTACTACTATATATATATACATCTCTCTGCAACGGTTAACGTGGCAAGCGTTCGTGACGTTTATAATAATGTAGACAGGGCGCAATAGCACTGTCGATTCACGCGCGTTTGTCAGTCAGTAACCCCGACCAGAGTAGTTGGACACTATATAGTAAAATAATAACACGACGCTAGAACGAGAGACGTTCGATCCTCTTGTATGTTAATATAATACATATATTAAAGATATATACACGATACACGATAATTCTCTGAAACACTGGCGCTTTAAATCTAGCGACGAGTACGGAAGAG
>CALYJB010000175.1:22500-25993 GCA_944738965.1 Nebria brevicollis
AATAAAAATTGAGAAATGTGCACGGGCAACACCATATACACTCTCTGTAACGACCGGACACTTGATCCTAAACAGTCCACATAATAAAATTTCGTAAACAGGGGGACAGAGTGAAAATGTGATATTTTATAATATACATTTTTATATGTGTATAATATTGGTGGCACTGAAGATGATGATGATGATGATGATGATGGTGGCTTCATCTCACGTTACTCTTATCTTCTCTATATTATCCATCAACATACTTAGCATTTATAATATATACATTATATACATAACGCACACATCATATATATATTATATCGATCTACACTGACTGACAAACACACGAGCTGTGTGTGCTGACTGTGTATGTTGAGAAATGTAAAATGTACATATATATTTAGATTTGTGTTGTGGTTATGTATGGTATATCGTATGGTATAGTATGGTATGGGTGTGTGGTTTGGAAGAGGACGAGATGTCGTACAACGATAATGAGACAAATCGATATACACAAACTTTCTCACACACCTCACTACGCACAACACAGAAGCCTCTCGCGATATGACATGGAAACGTGTATGCGCACCGCGGTTTGTGATTGTTAGGTTTGAATCTGTGTATGCACCAGTAAACAGAGCCTAACACCGAGTCACGGGGTAATTGCTTGTGAAAGTGTCCAACAGTGTTGGTAGGTTGTATGTGTTGTATGTGAGGTATATACGTGTGATGTTTGTGTGTATCACCACTCATTGGCCAATAACGTATATAAACATATAGGGATAACCGTTATATAGCACTGAGTGTTAGGTGATGTTGTGTATGTTACCCCCTCGTACATCCACACTCACACATCTATTAAAAGAAACCCCCGGAAATTATCAAAAATTATTCTTGTTGCTGTTGTTGACGCTGATGTTGCTGTTTGTTGCATCGACAATTACACTTATTGTGCGACGACTAGTTTTGTGTGTCTGTCTGACCCATCGCTGTGACGGTCTCTACATATTTATAAAATACTGTTGTGGTGATGTCTTTTCTACCACTAGCAGAGGAGGGACACGGTCTCCTCTGTACATCATTAAATTTAAGTGGTGAGAAAAGACACACATTGACTCGCACAGCAGATAGAGAGACGTGCGGTGATAATGCAGTACACACAGGCCAGTTTGCGCTAGTAGGGACTAGTTATTTGTAACAACACACTCACACGCAACACGCAAGAATAAGTCACCGACGACGGCTAGTCACTCAATCGTCGCACCAGTGGACGATAGCCATTTGCTATATATATATACATATATATGAATATAATGTGTGTGTAAGGTTTTGACTCGGCCTTACACATTTACAATTGGGGGGGGCAGTGGTGAGTGGTTAGTGTCTGATCGGTGACACATATAATATGTGTCTGTGTGTGGTGACCATTATTATACAAAAATTTTTTATTATTATTATTATTATGCTGTTGATGATGATGATCAATAAAGAATTGTGTGTGGCGGAAAATGAATGAATATTATTATAATCCTAACAAATATAACCCTGAACGGTGGATCACTCGGCTCGTGGGTCGATGAAGAACGCAGCTAAATGCGCGTCAACTTGTGAACTGCAGGACACATGAACATCGACATTTCGAACGCATATTGCGGTCCTCGGATACTGTTCCTGGACTACGCCTGGCTGAGGGTCGTATTACAATTACCAGACTGCCGGTCTTCAGTATACACCGCTGCCACCACTAGTGTGTGTGTGTGTTTCTGCTGTCTCTGCTGTTGCTTCTGTTGCTGCTGCTGCTGTTGCTGTTGCTGCTGTTGCTGTTTTGTATTCGCGTTCAATCATTGCTACTAAATTTAGACAGAGGAAAACACTCTGTCTCTAACATGTACTTGATTAAACAACAGTACACACACATGCGCACACACACAACACACAGTAGTTCGAGTATACAGACAACGCGAGCAGATTCACGGCGCACACACACACACACCGGTGGTTATGTGTTGCTGTGTAATAGATGTCAGGCGATGTTGGGTATCCGGCGTTGGGGTTATTCTGATGTATAAAATTGTTCTGCCGTCTGTGCGTGTGGCTGGTTGATGTTTGTGTGTTTGCCGGTTGATGTTGTAGATGATGTGTGTGCGTCTGTGATTTTGCACTCGCAGACGTACAATATACACACACACACACACCTACAAAACACAACACACCACCATTTCATAGTCTGTACTCTACTCTGTGTGACAGAGGAGTCCCCGTAGTGAATATGTGTATTATTTTATTTATTATCAATATTCAATATATTGGAATATATTTAGATATACAGAGAACACTCTGTGGACTGGGACTTTTTTAAACATGTATACAGTTTAATATACCAAACCCAGCCCGGTTCCTTAAATAGAAGGTGAGCGGCGACTGAGTAGTAAAACACCACTCACTTGTCAAGCGCTATAGACGCGCGGGCATCTGATGTGTTATATGTTGATACAGTTCGTCGCAAACCTAACCGGTAGCGTATATGTGTTATTAAGATACTCAAACACATACACACACGCGTGTGACTTGTACTCGTACATAATAGACCAAAACACAATCCGACAACACCGTAGTAGTCAGTGTGCTGCTGCTGCTGTTGTTGTTGTCAGTAGTTTCACAAAGAGAAGCCTCTTCTGTCATGGTACTAGCATATATATATACATTAATACATACATATATAAATTCACTCTACTATTATAGAAAAATCATAGATATCGACATCACTGTCGTCTCGTGTGTGTCGTCCTACACACCACTAGAAACCATAATATTTTACTCTCTATACTACACTTTATATCATATTTATAGCTATTATAAATAACTATATAGAAAGAAAGAAACCAAGCCGTATATGCCAATACAATTTTGTGTGTATATATCGGTCTCAAGTCAACGGCACAAACGCTAGAGAACGCATAGTCGTATTATTATCACATTTATATATTAAACATCGCATACTCGTATAACTTTACACACATTTTAGTGTGTCTTTACGTATTAATGCTGTGCGGCCAGAGTGTGACCAGAGTGGGTAGCGCTCGTCCGTCTTTACATTATCACATAATATACATAATAATATCATTATTATCATTATGAGAACAGTTGTTCTGTAAGTGAGTGTTCAAATTTAGAAGTCTCTTGTATGGCAGGGTTATAGGAACTTGTGGCAACATCATCACTCCAATGTTTTTATATTTCTATACACACCCACATATCTATATAAAGTATATTACTATCAATACGCTGTGGGAGTTTATTGAGGAGATGCTAGTGCAATGTTAGTTATTAGAGGGAATCTCTGCACGCAAACACACACTATATATAAATATATATTATATATTACTATATTGTGTTGTGAATGTTAAAACTGTGTGTTCACTGTCACTCACTGTGTGTGTGTTAAGTAACAAGAGTATACAATCGGTCTGGACGTGTCCCAGTGTCTCTGTATTTGTGCAATTAAACA
>CALYJB010000176.1:0-7500 GCA_944738965.1 Nebria brevicollis
CTGCTGTCTGTTCGTCGCCCTATTTGGTGACTCTGAATAACTTTATGCTGATCGTACGGTCTTGCACCGGCGACGCATCTTTCAAATGTCTGCCTTATCAACTGTCGATGGTAGGTTCTGCGCCTACCATGGTTGTAACGGGTAACGGGGAATCAGGGTTCGATTCCGGAGAGGGAGCCTGAGAAACGGCTACCACATCCAAGGAAGGCAGCAGGCGCGCAAATTACCCACTCCCGGCACGGGGAGGTAGTGACGAAAAATAACGATACGGGACTCATCCGAGGCCCCGTAATCGGAATGAGTACACTTTAAATCCTTTAACAAGGACCAATTGGAGGGCAAGTCTGGTGCCAGCAGCCGCGGTAATTCCAGCTCCAATAGCGTATATTAAAGTTGTTGCGGTTAAAAAGCTCGTAGTTGAATCCGTGTCCCGTGCTGTCGGTTCACCGCCCGCGGTGCTAACTGGCACGTCTCACGGGACGTCCTGCCGGTGGAAGACCAATCGCTCAGTATTGTCTGGGGTCTGTGCGTGCATAACGCGCGTACAGAATTCCCGGGTGCTCGGTGATCCTTCCGACTTTTTTAAATCCTGTCGCGGTGCTCTTAATTGAGTGTCGAGGCGGGCCGGCACGTTTACTTTGAACAAATTAGAGTGCTCAAAGCAGGCTAAAATTTCGCCTGAATACTATGTGCATGGAATAATGGAACAGGACCTCGGTTCTATTTTGTTGGTTTTCGGAACCCCGAGGTAATGATTAATAGGGACGGATGGGGGCATTCGTATTGCGACGTTAGAGGTGAAATTCTTGGATCGTCGCAAGACGGACAGAAGCGAAAGCATTTGCCAAAAATGTTTTCATTAATCAAGAACGAAAGTCAGAGGTTCGAAGGCGATCAGATACCGCCCTAGTTCTGACCATAAACGATGCCAGCTAGCGATCCGTCGATGTTCCTCCGATGACTCGACGGGCAGCTTCCGGGAAACCAAAGCTTTTGGGTTCCGGGGGAAGTATGGTTGCAAAGCTGAAACTTAAAGGAATTGACGGAAGGGCACCACAAGGAGTGGAGCCTGCGGCTTAATTTGACTCAACACGGGGAACCTCACCAGGCCCGGACACCGGAAGGATTGACAGATTGATAGCTCTTTCTTGATTCGGTGGGTGGTGGTGCATGGTCGTTCTTAGTTGGTAGAGCGATTTGTCTGGTTAATTCCGATAACGAACGAGACTCTAGCCTGCTAAATAGGCGTACTCTACCGGTATCTCGAAGGCTCACATCTTCCGTACTAACCGTACGTTTGTTCGTCGGTGTTTCAATCGGTGTTCATACACTGTGCGAGCATTTTGCGGCTTCGTGCGGGCGGAATGTTGTGGTTTTTACTACCGGCGTACATTTTAATCTTCTTAGAGGGACAAACGGCTTATAGCCGTATGAGATTGAGCAATAACAGGTCTGTGATGCCCTTAGATGTTCTGGGCCGCACGCGCGCTACACTGAAGGAATCAGCGTGTCTTCCCTGGCCGAATGGTCCGGGTAACCCGCTGAACCTCCTTCGTGCTAGGGATTGGGGATTGCAATTATTCCCCATGAACGAGAATTCCCAGTAAGCGCGAGTCATAAACTCGTGTTGATTAAGTCCCTGCCCTTTGTACACACCGCCCGTCGCTACTACCGATTGAATGATTTAGTGAGGTCTTCGGACTGGTACTCGGCCGGCGTTTCGACATTTGCCGATGTCGCTGGGAAGATGACCGAACTTGATCATTTAGAGGAAGTAAAAGTCGTAACAAGGTTTCCGTAGGTGAACCTGCGGAAGGATCATTACTGTGTCTCTAAAGAAAGAAACAAATATATAAATAAAAATTGAGAAATGTGCACGGGCAACACCATATACACTCTCTGTAACGACCGGACACTTGATCCTAAACAGTCCACATAATAAAATTTCGTAAACAGGGGGACAGAGTGAAAATGTGATATTTTATAATATACATTTTTATATGTGTATAATATTGGTGGCACTGAAGATGATGATGATGATGATGATGATGGTGGCTTCATCTCACGTTACTCTTATCTTCTCTATATTATCCATCAACATACTTAGCATTTATAATATATACATTATATACATAACGCACACATCATATATATATTATATCGATCTACACTGACTGACAAACACACGAGCTGTGTGTGCTGACTGTGTATGTTGAGAAATGTAAAATGTACATATATATTTAGATTTGTGTTGTGGTTATGTATGGTATATCGTATGGTATAGTATGGTATGGGTGTGTGGTTTGGAAGAGGACGAGATGTCGTACAACGATAATGAGACAAATCGATATACACAAACTTTCTCACACACCTCACTACGCACAACACAGAAGCCTCTCGCGATATGACATGGAAACGTGTATGCGCACCGCGGTTTGTGATTGTTAGGTTTGAATCTGTGTATGCACCAGTAAACAGAGCCTAACACCGAGTCACGGGGTAATTGCTTGTGAAAGTGTCCAACAGTGTTGGTAGGTTGTATGTGTTGTATGTGAGGTATATACGTGTGATGTTTGTGTGTATCACCACTCATTGGCCAATAACGTATATAAACATATAGGGATAACCGTTATATAGCACTGAGTGTTAGGTGATGTGTGTATGTTACCCCCTCGTACATCCACACTCACACATCTATTAAAAGAAACCCCCGGAAATTATCAAAAATTATTCTTGTTGCTGTTGTTGACGCTGATGTTGCTGTTTGTTGCATCGACAATTACACTTATTGTGCGACGACTAGTTTTGTGTGTCTGTCTGACCCATCGCTGTGACGGTCTCTACATATTTATAAAATACTGTTGTGGTGATGTCTTTTCTACCACTAGCAGAGGAGGGACACGGTCTCCTCTGTACATCATTAAATTTAAGTGGTGAGAAAAGACACACATTGACTCGCACAGCAGATAGAGAGACGTGCGGTGATAATGCAGTACACACAGGCCAGTTTGCGCTAGTAGGGACTAGTTATTTGTAACAACACACTCACACGCAACACGCAAGAATAAGTCACCGACGACGGCTAGTCACTCAATCGTCGCACCAGTGGACGATAGCCATTTGCTATATATATATACATATATATGAATATAATGTGTGTGTAAGGTTTTGACTCGGCCTTACACATTTACAATTGGGGGGGGCAGTGGTGAGTGGTTAGTGTCTGATCGGTGACACATATAATATGTGTCTGTGTGTGGTGACCATTATTATACAAAAATTTTTTATTATTATTATTATTATGCTGTTGATGATGATGATCAATAAAGAATTGTGTGTGGCGGAAAATGAATGAATATTATTATAATCCTAACAAATATAACCCTGAACGGTGGATCACTCGGCTCGTGGGTCGATGAAGAACGCAGCTAAATGCGCGTCAACTTGTGAACTGCAGGACACATGAACATCGACATTCGAACGCATATTGCGGTCCTCGGATACTGTTCCTGGACTACGCCTGGCTGAGGGTCGTATTACAATTACCAGACTGCCGGTCTTCAGTATACACCGCTGCCACCACTAGTGTGTGTGTGTGTTTCTGCTGTCTCTGCTGTTGCTTCTGTTGCTGCTGCTGCTGTTGCTGTTGCTGCTGTTGCTGTTTTGTATTCGCGTTCAATCATTGCTACTAAATTTAGACAGAGGAAAACACTCTGTCTCTAACATGTACTTGATTAAACAACAGTACACACACATGCGCACACACACAACACACAGTAGTTCGAGTATACAGACAACGCGAGCAGATTCACGGCGCACACACACACACACCGGTGGTTATGTGTTGCTGTGTAATAGATGTCAGGCGATGTTGGGTATCCGGCGTTGGGGTTATTCTGATGTATAAAATTGTTCTGCCGTCTGTGCGTGTGGCTGGTTGATGTTTGTGTGTTTGCCGGTTGATGTTGTAGATGATGTGTGTGCGTCTGTGATTTTGCACTCGCAGACGTACAATATACACACACACACACACCTACAAAACACAACACACCACCATTTCATAGTCTGTACTCTACTCTGTGTGACAGAGGAGTCCCCGTAGTGAATATGTGTATTATTTTATTTATTATCAATATTCAATATATTGGAATATATTTAGATATACAGAGAACACTCTGTGGACTGGGACTTTTTTAAACATGTATACAGTTTAATATACCAAACCCAGCCCGGTTCCTTAAATAGAAGGTGAGCGGCGACTGAGTAGTAAAACACCACTCACTTGTCAAGCGCTATAGACGCGCGGGCATCTGATGTGTTATATGTTGATACAGTTCGTCGCAAACCTAACCGGTAGCGTATATGTGTTATTAAGATACTCAAACACATACACACACGCGTGTGACTTGTACTCGTACATAATAGACCAAAACACAATCCGACAACACCGTAGTAGTCAGTGTGCTGCTGCTGCTGTTGTTGTTGTCAGTAGTTTCACAAAGAGAAGCCTCTTCTGTCATGGTACTAGCATATATATATACATTAATACATACATATATAAATTCACTCTAATATTATAGAAAAATCATAGATATCGACATCACTGTCGTCTCGTGTGTGTCGTCCTACACACCACTAGAAACCATAATATTTTACTCTCTATACTACACTTTATATCATATTTATAGCTATTATAAATAACTATATAGAAAGAAAGAAACCAAGCCGTATATGCCAATACAATTTTGTGTGTATATATCGGTCTCAAGTCAACGGCACAAACGCTAGAGAACGCATAGTCGTATTATTATCACATTTATATATTAAACATCGCATACTCGTATAACTTTACACACATTTTAGTGTGTCTTTACGTATTAATGCTGTGCGGCCAGAGTGTGACCAGAGTGGGTAGCGCTCGTCCGTCTTTACATTATCACATAATATACATAATAATATCATTATTATCATTATGAGAACAGTTGTTCTGTAAGTGAGTGTTCAAATTTAGAAGTCTCTTGTATGGCAGGGTTATAGGAACTTGTGGCAACATCATCACTCCAATGTTTTTATATTTCTATACACACCCACATATCTATATAAAGTATATTACTATCAATACGCTGTGGGAGTTTATTGAGGAGATGCTAGTGCAATGTTAGTTATTAGAGGGAATCTCTGCACGCAAACACACACTATATATAAATATATATTATATATTACTATATTGTGTTGTGAATGTTAAAACTGTGTGTTCACTGTCACTCACTGTGTGTGTGTTAAGTAACAAGAGTATACAATCGGTCTGGACGTGTCCCAGTGTCTCTGTATTTGTGCAATTAAACAAGTTTACTACTACTCGTACGTATACTTGTGCACACTTACACGATTCCAGTGGTCGTTCAAGCAAAGACCAAGCGTCCCTACTCATACAAATTGTTACGTTCAACATTTAAGCGCACAGTGTTTGCTTTGAACTATATAGCACAGATCAGTTTACAAAATCACACATTATACATATATATATGTGTTGTTGTGTTGTTGTGTATGTTCACTTAATTATATATCTAACATTTGTCACACTCTCCGTTATACAATACAATTCTGAGGCAGTTTGTGTAGTATATTTGTATGTGGGGAAATATATACGAAAAATGTTGTTGCTGTTGTAGTTGCCCCCTATACCGATCAAGACCTTTTACACGCGATCACTCTCTTTACCTAACTATATACACTGTTTGCGATGATGTAGAGTGTAAGTGACCTGACGTTGTTCATGTTCTCACTATACTCTGTCCGTAACTTACGTCAAAAACACCGTGTATCGTTATTGTATGCTGCATGCGGATGATGATTCTAATACACTGAAAATCTATGTAAACTACAAATGTGACGGCCACTTGAGATATTCCAATATACACTATATAGCAAATTTGTTCGTGCAGTCATGTTGGTGATGGTGGTGTAGATCACCACCACTCCTTCATAATACGTCTATAGTTATATTCTACATAAACTGTATTGGCTATTTGGTTATGATGTGTGATATATGCCGTGGTTAGAGAATTTATGGTGACGACTGGTGTGAGTTTGGGTCGTCTACTTGAGACGTAGAGGTGGTGTCAATTGAGATATCTTTTTCTATATGAGTGTTTTTTTATTTTGTGTGTGTGTGTGTGTGTATGTTATACACCAAAAAAATGTCAAAGAGGCCGAGTGTTACGAAACCAACAACTACACATATTGCACATATTGTCTCTCGGACCTGCCTGTTGATTACGATGTGTGTGTTTATAATGGTTTTTGTACATTATGAGTGCAGGAAACGTAATACGTGTTCTGTGTGTATGTGCAACTTGTATTCTCTGATAACGATATAGCATATATCGTGAAAGTTTTTAATAATATATAATAGAAATATATTAATATATATCTATATCTATATTTATTTATGCGACCTCAGAGCAGGTGTGACTACCCGCTGAATTTAAGCATATTACTAAGCGGAGGAAAAGAAACTAACAAGGATTCCCTTAGTAGCGGCGAGCGAACAGGGAAAAGCCCAGCACCGAAGCCCGTAGTCGGAAACGGCTACAGGGCAATGTGGTGTTTAGGAGAGCCCAGTTAACGCGGTAAGTGTGTAACGTGTCCAAGTCCTTCTTGAACGGGGCCACACACCCATAGAGGGTGCCAGGCCCGTAGTGACCGTTACCACGTCCGGGTGGGTTTCTCCTTAGAGTCGGGTTGCTTGAGAGTGCAGCTCTAAGTGGGTGGTAAACTCCATCTAAGGCTAAATATAACCACGAGACCGATAGCGAACAAGTACCGTGAGGGAAAGTTGAAAAGAACTTTGAAGAGAGAGTTCAATAGTACGTGAAACCGTTCAGGGGTAAACCTGAGAAACCCGAACTATTCGAAGGGAGAGATTCAATCACCTCGCCTGTGGTAGCACACTGGTAACGTTTTACATGGGACGTCTTCGTGCTGCCTCGGTTCGCGCCGTTGTAGTGCTGGACGCCCCGTTATCAGTGCTGTTTACTGCAGGAGGTGTGCATTTCTATCCTAGTAGATGCGTCGCGACCCATTGGGCACTTGTCTATGGTATCCGCGCTATAAGGACAGCCTGTACGGCAACACCGTTTGCTGAGTTTATTCGCAGTAGCGTGCCTGTTGTCGCACAGACCTTAGCGGTATCCCGGCAGGTGACTCGATGGTAGAAACCGTCAGGTGGTGGGTCGCTGCTCTTTTGTAGCGGAGCGTTTTCACACCCTGTGACAAGTAAACTCTGTGTAGACCGTGGAAATTGGACTGGTGCCGATTCCGCACTCGCATTACTGTTGGTCGCATGGGCTATGTAACCGATCCCGCGTCACCCGTCGGCGACGTCTGAGCTTTGGGTACTTTCAGGACCCGTCTTGAAACACGGACCAAGGAGTCTAGCATGTACGCGAGTCATTGGGTCAGATACACAAACTAAACCTAAAGGCGAAATGAAAGTAA
>CALYJB010000176.1:15000-17500 GCA_944738965.1 Nebria brevicollis
GGATCATTACTGTGTCTCTAAAGAAAGAAACAAATATATAAATAAAAATTGAGAAATGTGCACGGGCAACACCATATACACTCTCTGTAACGACCGGACACTTGATCCTAAACAGTCCACATAATAAAATTTCGTAAACAGGGGGACAGAGTGAAAATGTGATATTTTATAATATACATTTTTATATGTGTATAATATTGGTGGCACTGAAGATGATGATGATGATGATGATGATGGTGGCTTCATCTCACGTTACTCTTATCTTCTCTATATTATCCATCAACATACTTAGCATTTATAATATATACATTATATACATAACGCACACATCATATATATATTATATCGATCTACACTGACTGACAAACACACGAGCTGTGTGTGCTGACTGTGTATGTTGAGAAATGTAAAATGTACATATATATTTAGATTTGTGTTGTGGTTATGTATGGTATATCGTATGGTATAGTATGGTATGGGTGTGTGGTTTGGAAGAGGACGAGATGTCGTACAACGATAATGAGACAAATCGATATACACAAACTTTCTCACACACCTCACTACGCACAACACAGAAGCCTCTCGCGATATGACATGGAAACGTGTATGCGCACCGCGGTTTGTGATTGTTAGGTTTGAATCTGTGTATGCACCAGTAAACAGAGCCTAACACCGAGTCACGGGGTAATTGCTTGTGAAAGTGTCCAACAGTGTTGGTAGGTTGTATGTGTTGTATGTGAGGTATATACGTGTGATGTTTGTGTGTATCACCACTCATTGGCCAATAACGTATATAAACATATAGGGATAACCGTTATATAGCACTGAGTGTTAGGTGATGTTGTGTATGTTACCCCCTCGTACATCCACACTCACACATCTATTAAAAGAAACCCCCGGAAATTATCAAAAATTATTCTTGTTGCTGTTGTTGACGCTGATGTTGCTGTTTGTTGCATCGACAATTACACTTATTGTGCGACGACTAGTTTTGTGTGTCTGTCTGACCCATCGCTGTGACGGTCTCTACATATTTATAAAATACTGTTGTGGTGATGTCTTTTCTACCACTAGCAGAGGAGGGACACGGTCTCCTCTGTACATCATTAAATTTAAGTGGTGAGAAAAGACACACATTGACTCGCACAGCAGATAGAGAGACGTGCGGTGATAATGCAGTACACACAGGCCAGTTTGCGCTAGTAGGGACTAGTTATTTGTAACAACACACTCACACGCAACACGCAAGAATAAGTCACCGACGACGGCTAGTCACTCAATCGTCGCACCAGTGGACGATAGCCATTTGCTATATATATATACATATATATGAATATAATGTGTGTGTAAGGTTTTGACTCGGCCTTACACATTTACAATTGGGGGGGGCAGTGGTGAGTGGTTAGTGTCTGATCGGTGACACATATAATATGTGTCTGTGTGTGGTGACCATTATTATACAAAAATTTTTTATTATTATTATTATTATGCTGTTGATGATGATGATCAATAAAGAATTGTGTGTGGCGGAAAATGAATGAATATTATTATAATCCTAACAAATATAACCCTGAACGGTGGATCACTCGGCTCGTGGGTCGATGAAGAACGCAGCTAAATGCGCGTCAACTTGTGAACTGCAGGACACATGAACATCGACATTTCGAACGCATATTGCGGTCCTCGGATACTGTTCCTGGACTACGCCTGGCTGAGGGTCGTATTACAATTACCAGACTGCCGGTCTTCAGTATACACCGCTGCCACCACTAGTGTGTGTGTGTGTTTCTGCTGTCTCTGCTGTTGCTTCTGTTGCTGCTGCTGCTGTTGCTGTTGCTGCTGTTGCTGTTTTGTATTCGCGTTCAATCATTGCTACTAAATTTAGACAGAGGAAAACACTCTGTCTCTAACATGTACTTGATTAAACAACAGTACACACACATGCGCACACACACAACACACAGTAGTTCGAGTATACAGACAACGCGAGCAGATTCACGGCGCACACACACACACACCGGTGGTTATGTGTTGCTGTGTAATAGATGTCAGGCGATGTTGGGTATCCGGCGTTGGGGTTATTCTGATGTATAAAATTGTTCTGCCGTCTGTGCGTGTGGCTGGTTGATGTTTGTGTGTTTGCCGGTTGATGTTGTAGATGATGTGTGTGCGTCTGTGATTTTGCACTCGCAGACGTACAATATACACACACACACACACCTACAAAACACAACACACCACCATTTCATAGTCTGTACTCTACTCTGTGTGACAGAGGAGTCCCCGTAGTGAATATGTGTATTATTTTATTTATTATCAATATTCAATATATTGGAATATATTTAGATATACAGAGAACACTCTGTGGACTGGGACTTTTTTAAACATGTATACAGTTTAATATACCAAACCCAGCCCGGTTCCTTAAATAGAAGGTGAGCGGCGACTGAGTAGTAAAACACCACTCACTTGTCAAGCGCTATAGACGCGCGGGCATCTG